>CAAKHD010010773.1:3032-13730 GCA_901007705.1 Fistularia tabacaria | reverse complement strand
CGCGTGTTGTTTCCCGGCGCTCAGCTTGTGTGTTAGCATGTTGTTTCCCGCCGCTCAGCTTGTGTGTTAGCGTGTTGTTTCCCGCCGCTCAGCTTGTGTGTTAGCGTGTTGTTTCCCGGCGCTCAGCTTGTGTGTTAGCATGTTGTTTCCCGCCGCTCAGCTTGTGTGTTAGCGTGTTGCTTCCCGCCGCTCAGCTTGTGTGTTAGCGTGTTGTTTCCCGCCGCTCAGCTTGTGTGTTAGCATGATGCTTCCCGCCGCTCAGCTTGTGTGTTAGCGTGTTGTTTCCCGACGCTCAACTTGTGTTGTTAGCATGTTGTTTCCCGCTGCTCAGCTTGTGTTGTTAGCGGGTTATTTCCCGCTGCTTAGCTTGTGTTGTTAGCGTGTTGCTTCCCACCGCTCAGCTTGTGTGTTAGCGTGTTATTTCCCGCCGCTTAGCTTGTGCTGTTAGCATGTTTTTTACCGGCACTCAGCTTGTGTGTTAGCATGTAGCTTCCTGCCGCTCAGCTTGTGTGCTAGCGTGTTGTTTCCCGCTGCTTAGCTTTTGTTGTTAGCGTGTTATTTCCCGCTGCTTAGCTTGTGTTGTTAGCGTGTTGCTTCCCACCGCTCAGCTTGTGTGTTAGCGTGTTATTTCCCGCCGCTCAGCGTGTGTTATTAGCGTGTGTTATTAGCGGGTTATTTCCCGCTGCTTAGCTTGTGTTGTTAGCATGTTGTTTCCCGCCGCTCAGCTTGTGTGTTAGCATGTTGCTTCCTGCCGCTCAGCTTGTGTTAGCATGTTGTTTCCCGCCGCTCAGCTTGTGCGTTAGCATGTTTCTTCCCGCTGCTCAGCTTGTGTGTTAGCGTGTTGCTTCCCGTCGCTCAGCTTGTGTTAGCATGTTGCTTCCTGCCGCTCAGCTTGTGTGTTAGCGTGTTGTTTCCCGACGCTCAACTTGTGTTGCTAGCGTGTTATTTCCCGCTGCTTAGCTTGTGTTGTTAGCGTGTTGTTTCCCGACGCTCAACTTGTGTTGCTAGCGTGTATTTCCTGCTGCTCAGCTTGTGTTGTTAGCGTGTTGCTTCCCACCGCTCAGCTTGTGTGTTAGCATGTTGCTTCCCGTCGCTCAGCTTGTGTTAGCATGTTGTTTCCCGCCGCCTGACCCGGCTGTGCTCTTCCAGCAGGACATGCTGGTGCTCCTCCCCTGAAGACCCTGATCTCCTCAGCCATGCCGGTGCTGGTGCTGAAGAGCTCCCAGCTGCTGTGGGTGCGGCTCGCCGCGCTGCTCTTCGCCTGCGTGGCGTTCAGCGTGGCGGCGCACGGCGCCCGGGTGGAGCGCGTCAACATGGGCGACTGGTGCATCTTCTGCTGGGCCTTCAGCTTCGCCTGCACGCTGCTGGTCCTCCTGGTGGAGCTGTTCGGCCTGCAGGCCCGCGCCCCCGTGTCCTGGTCCAACTTCCCCATCACGGCGGCGTGCTACGCCGCGCTCCTCTGCCTCTCCGCCTCCATCATCTTCCCGGTGCTCTTCCTGAGGAACGAGTCGCCGGGCGGCGACACGCGGGACTACCGCGTGGTCGCCACCGTCTTCTCCTGCCTGGCCACCCTGGCCTACGTCGGCGAGGTGAGCCTGACCAAGGCCCGGCCCGGGGAGGTGGCGGGCTACATGGCCACGGCGCCGGGCCTCCTCAAGGTGTGCCAGACCTTCGTGGCCTGCGTGATCTTCATCCTGGTGAGCGGCCCGGCGCCCTACGAGCACCATGCGGCGCTGAAGTGGTGCGTGGCCGTCTACTGCATCTGCTTCATCCTGTCCATGGCCGTGGTGGTGCTGTGCGTGGGCGAGTGCACCGGCTGCCTCCCGGTCCCCTTCCCCACCTTCCTGTCGGCGTACGGCCTGCTGGCGGCGCTCATGTACCTCACCGCCGCCGTCCTCTGGCCCGTCTACCACTTCGCCAAGTACCCGCACCCCTCCGACGGCGCCCGGCCGTCCGTCATCACCGTGGCCGTTCTCACCGGCCTCAACTTCCTGCTCTACCTGGCAGACCTGGCCTACACCGCCAGGCTGGTCTTCGTCCGCGCCTGAGGGCCTCCCGCGGGCGGCGTTCCTCAGGGTTCTCCGGGTTCCTCCCACAGTCCAAACGCGTCCATTGGAGATCCTAAAGCGTCCAGACGCAGGGCATGTTGTGCGTCTCTGTCAGGAGACCGCGGTGAACGCCGCCTCTCGGCCAATCGCAGCCGGGATAGCCTCTGGCCCCGCCCACCGCCCCGGATCAGCTGTGTGGATGATGATTGGATGAATGGATGAATGGATGAATGGATGACTGACCTTCTCAAAATAAAGCCTGTTTAAGCCAAGAAACGACGCCGCATCCAAGTAGCTCTTCGCACCGAGTGGCTAGCATTAGCATTGACACGCCGTGCCTCAGGTAGACGTTAGCTTCCCGCTAAAGACGCCGCTGAAGCCGTAGCAACACACTGATCTTCCAGAGTACGAAATAAAGAAGGACGTGAAGAACAGAGGCCACGAGTCGTCACTCGCCACCTTCGCCCTCACTGAACATTCCAGAAGCCGGAGGAGCTTCAGGGAGGTTCTCGACAGAACACACTCTGTCTTGCTCACTCACACCATCTACCTTTCTGTCCTCCATCCATGAACCTCCTCTGGTCTTCCTCCAGACCTCCTCCAACCTCAGCATCCTTCCAGATCTTCGCCATCCCTCCTCCTTCCACGTCCAAACCGTCTCAGTCCAGAACATCTAGCATGTGCCTCTGATCCTCTCCATCCTCCTCACTCCCGAAGAGAACCTCCACATCTCCACCTCTGCCTCCTGTCTTCTCCTCAGTGTCTCCAAACCAGACACCATGTTCCCCACCTATCATCTGGCTGATGCTCCTCTCTCTGCCTGGACTTGTTTCTCCAGCTCTTCTCCACCCTCTCCGTTGCTCTGGACTGTTGACTGAAGAAGCCTCTCAAGTGAGGAGAAACATGTCCAGCTGCCAGGAAACGATCTCGACCCTGACCTGGAAGACTGAGGACCTCCACAGACGTCCTGCTCTTTCACCTCCATTTCCTGCAGCAACATGTCCACTGAAGTCTGCGGCTGCTACCTGCTATCTTCTGCATCACTCCAGAACATCTCCTTCTTCTCTAACTCACACCCCACCTGTGGCCACTGGCAGCTCTGATCATCACACCTTCAGCCTCCTCAGTCCATCTGACCCTCTCTGCTCCTCCAGAACATTCCTCACAAACTCCTTCTCCATGTCTCTTCCTGTCAGGACCATGATCGTACAACTTCGGACCTTCTCCTAAGCTTCTCGCCTTGCTACCTCTCCTTCTGCTCTCCAGTTCTCACAGTATCTCCACCTTCTCCTGCCATCTTCCCATCATCCAGAGTCCCTCCTCTCAGCCACACTCTGGCCTTTCCTCTTCTGAACCTGCCTTCCTGCTGTCCTTCTCCACCTCCAGCGGTCCAGCTCCTGGTGGTGGTTCACAGATCCGGCATGGAAGTCACAGGGTTGTTTTGGAACGTTCCGGCATCTGTTGGCCTTGACGATAGTCCAGTCGCAAACTTGAAACCGGGAGTCAGAAGGTAATCTTGAGAGTCTTAGTGTCGTCTTTGTGTAGTCTTAGTGTAGTCTTAGTGCAATCTTAGTGTCGTCTTTGTGTAGTCTTAGTGCAATCTTTGTGTAAACTTAGCAGAGTCTGTGGAGTCTCCCATCGTCTCAGTCGCGAAGCCTGAGGTGGTCGTCTTGAGTCTTAGCGCGGTCTTTCCCGTCTCACCACGACCCCAGGCGCGTCTTCGTGTTGCGTCACCGTAAGGACCTAATCGACGACCAATCGATGAGCTCCAGGAAAACCGGACACAGGAAATCCGCCACACAAACATTTACATTTCTTCAGATCTTCATAGATGTTCATCTGCTCCAGGTTTCTGTGCTGCAGAGCCAGGGTTGAGTTACCTTGTTTCCTCTGCGGGTCGGAGTGGCTTGTTGCTGGGGGCGGAGTCACATCCGATCCGATGTGCGATACTTTCCGAGGATCTTTCCCTCTGCAGTTAAAATCAACAAATGGGATGATGACTCAACCTGTGGGGGCACCTGGAGGCCAACGGTGACTAAGAGCTTCCTCTCGGGCGCTTCCGCCGTCTGATTCACTCGTGTTTCCTGGTCAGCGCTGAAGAAGCAGCGTGGGCGTCCATCTGACGAGCGACTCCGAACCCCCCGCAGAAGATGGTATGCTGCAGTGGACCAAGACCCTGCCCTGCAGAGCTCCTCCATCTAATCGCAACTCTCCACTGACGCTGAACACCGCCGTGGATGGACCCCGGACGGGAAGGAGGCCGACACCTTGTGCCGATTGTTGGGCAGAGGTACTCTGGCCTTGGGACGGTCAGGGACCGGATGCTTACGGAATTTTCTTGTGGAAATTTCTGGACCATTTATTCTGACTGTTGGAAGTCGTGCCAGCGGGACCCTTGTGCAGATCCTCACCTGCACCGGGAGGGTAACTACGCCGGTCAGCAGTGAGGCCAAGTCTGATCTTGAGCCAAGGAAAAGACTAGGTGAACCTTGTCATGAGCGAGGGTACCGTCGTACCGTCCCGCCGCTGTTTTCTGATCTGTCATGCTGAGTTTGATCTTCAGCTTTCGGCGACTCCATCCTGCAAGTGCTCTTGCAGAGTGGAGGTCCTCCACTAACAACAGTGGGGGAGGTGGACGGCCACTCCTGGGACATGCGGGCAGGTGGGCAGCGGACCCGTCTGGTTGGATGACGTCACGGTCCACGGAGTGGCAGCAACGCCGGGTGAACGCAGCTTCGAGGTTGTTGGAGAACGGAGAATTGCCTGTCCCATCACGCCCAAGACACGGGAGTGGAATGCAAAGTCCTGCGTTTCTCAGCCGACAGCTTGAAAAGACCTTGGCCTTTGTGGAATCCGGCTAGGACCAGCCTGCCCTTCTCCTGTTTTCCCTCCCTGACCTCCTAAGACAGCGGCTATCTGACGTACGTGGCCATTCAAGAAGATGGAGCTCCCAAACCCCTGCCACCCCTGGCAGCTAAAAACAGGTGTGTCTTGTCCAGCTTCCAGGGCGTGCGAATCAGAGCCTCCGTGATTCTGCTTCGGACCACCGACTACGATGACATCTATCCGGACGGTCAGGGTGCCCAAGAAAGTTCCAGATTCCGGCAGACATCCTGGCCCTCCAGTGCTCCTTCCTCTTCATCGTCTTTTTGCTTCGTGCAGGAACAGAGTTGTGACCTGAAAGTGGGCTGATATCCTGCCCCGCCCTCTTTGTCAGGCTTCCCGATCGACCGATGACGTGGAAGGAGGTTTCCTCCCTCAGGCTCGTTTTCCCATCTTTCAACCGCCCCAGGCCTCCTGATTGGACATCTCCTCCGCTGCTGCTCGGTCAGCCTGTGATCGGACTCCTCTTGTGCTCGAGTGCGAACACGATTTACAGTAATGATCTCCTGCTTCCAATCCCTCCCTTCCACCCGCCGCGTAACTGTGGGGGTGAAGGAGTCCCGGCTCCTGCCGTGGCCCCCACAGTCGGACCCGTCGTTGGGGAGAATGAAGAGCAGCTCTCCAGCTTTTATTTTCCGACACAAACCAAGCAGTCATGAATCCGCCTTTCCTCCTCTCTGGCCGCCAGGTGTCTGAGTCCGGCGACGCCGCAGACCAGCTCTTCCTTCGCTCTAAGGCTGCCTCTGTGAGGTCAGTGCAGCTGAAGGAAATCATAACCTTTCTTGCTACCAGCCTCCATGGTTGCTTGAAACTTCACGCCACGTAGAAGGCACCTGCTCCTCCGGCGTTTCCTGCTGAAGGTCATCGGGCAGTAGTCTCCATCCGACATGACTTCCTGCTGCTCGTCAGTCCCTGTCAGATGGTTTGGACGGCTCGATGGCCTTCAGCAGGACCGGCTCAGACGACCCCGCCTAGTTCAAGCTGCAGTCATCACTTCCTGTTTGGCTCCAGCGGAGGCTCAGCGAGCTGCAGGAGGGGATCATCCCGTCTCTCCACCAGAGGGCGGTGTTGTGTCAGCAGTCGCCCGTGTGGTCACTGCTGACTGGAGTCATCCACGTGATCCCTTAACTCTGAAAGCCATCTGAGGTATCTAAACGCGAGGCGTCACTCCACACATGCTCATCACTCCTCTGGACATCGCTTAGCTCTTACCTGTCCACGTTTCCCAGGCGGGAGGTCGGGAGGCTTGATCTTTGGGACGTTTGGCCTTCATCACATCGGTCCGCAGTTCGGGGTTCGTCCGCCGTCTTGTTCCCGCGCCTCTTCTTTCCCCGTCACTCGGCACCTGTCCGGCAAACACCGCAAAATATCACTCTGGAAACTCAAAAGCGCAACTGACGATTCAGCGAACCGAATATGGAGATACCCGGGGGCTAGCGCGCAGAAACTCTGTGTCGGATGAGTTTATAACATCAACTTGCTAACATTAGTATGAACACGAGTATAAAAGTGCTAAATTTAGCTTTAAGCCAAAGGTCCGTTAGCATAAGTCGTGTCCCGGGTGGCGAAACGAGAGGCTCAAAGGTCGTCCCGAGAACTGTTGACCAAGGAACTTCAAGGTTCTCAAATTTCATGTGCACATGAGAATTTTCCTTTCCCACCCCTAAACTTTTATTTCATGAATTGTTATTATCCAGTCTCAAATGACAGTTTCAGATATTGGTTCACAGAAGTCTTGGTCCTCACAGCAGCTGCAGTTGGGCTCTGGGGTTCTGCGGTTCCGGAGGGACAAGCGCCTCAAGAAGAGGAGCACGGCGGGAGGAAAAGGCAAAGCACCAAAGGCGCTTCAGAGTTGGACCTCGTCATCGGGACGAGGGGAGCCGGCAAGGTCGTGAGAGGTCCGTGTGGCGCATCAGTACTCCAGCGGCGGAGAGGCGTCGGGCACGGGGACGATGTGGCGGCCGCCTTGCGCCGGCAGAACCTGCAATACAGCAAGATCAACACGATGAGAACAAAAACGATGCCGACCCCGGGCATGGTCACTCTGGCCAGCATCTGCGGACTGATGCCGCCCTCCTGCGCCTCGTCCTCATACTGGTCGTTGATCACGTTGTCCACCCCTTCGTCTATCTCCTCCTCCTCTTGCTTGATCACTTCTATGGGTTTCTGTTTGATTTTCAGGGCCCTCTGGCACGGTTCCTTGGTGTAGCACATGCAGTCGAAGCTCTGGTTGTACCAGGTGACGTCCTCCTGCCTGAGCCTGCCTTTGACGTAGAGCTTCCCGGAGGTGTTCCTCTCGATCTTGAAGTGCTGCGGATTGAGGTGGAGGTACACGGCGTCCAGCGGGTTCTTCCTCACGCAGCGGCCTTTGCTCATGCAGATGGCCCGGCTGCAGTGCCGCGCCGCAGTGGTGACGTTCAGGATGTAGGGGTTCAGGAGATTGGACATGAACTCCTTCGTCTGCGTGCAGGTCTCCTAGGGCAAAAGGGTCGGGCAGAGTTAGAGCCGAGAAGAAGTCAGGCGAACGGCACAGGTACATCGTTCGCTCCGCGAAACGGAGCTTCTGGAAGCGGCGCTACCTCTGTTGCGCTGAGTCTGGTGTTGGTCCACATGATGATGCCGGCGGTGCCGAGACTCGCCGCCTCCCCGATCGTGGTGACCAGCGATTGCTGGAGGACGACAAAGAGAGCCCGTGGGAAAGGGGACGGCGTCCCGGATGAAGACCGAAGGCCATCGGAAGGGAAAAAACGCGTCTTACCAGAGGGTACAAGTCCAGGAAACCCCTCTCGTGCATGTAGTAGAAGCTGCTGTAGGTGTAGATGGGGATGGAGTACTTGGGGTTGTTGTACTTGCCGATCCTCAGCGCCTCCCCCACGCGGTTCCTGGTGAAGACGGTTTGATAGGTGTAGTTGGGTCGGATTCCTCGCGTCAGGTAGATGGAGGGAAAGAGCACGGTGACCTCCTTCCAGAGCCAGTGCAGGAGGTTGTTCCTGGTTATCTCCGAGGACGGGCATTTTCCGTCCCACGGGTACGGCTTCCGGTGAGGTTGGTCGTAGAAGTGGTTGTAGCAGTCGGGAAACAAGTAGTAACCCCAGAGTCTTTTGTCCCTGGTCTTCTTGGCGACCCTCAGCGTTTCCAGAAACACCTTCTTGGCGGCCTCCTCCAGCTCTTCCTTTGCCTTCACGGCGACATCCTTCTCGCTCACGTCGGGGAAGCGCTCCCGGACGTACTCCCGCGACAGTCGCTGGTAATGTTTCATGTCGGGGGTCCATCCGTTTCGCGCCCACCTCGGCCGCCACTTCTCCCAGTCGATCACGCCGATGCCGGGGATGTTCTCGGGACACCATTACAGCAGGTCCTCCTTGGTTTTCTTCAGGTGCGCCTCCATGTCGGTCTTCTGCGGGATGGCGGCGTAGTGGACCTTTTTAATTTTATTTCTGTCGGAAGGGTACACGTCGACGTAGGGGTACTCGCCGAGGCTGTGCTCGTAGAGCAGCGTGACCACCTGGTTGGGCTCCTTGTAGTTGCTCACGGTGTAGTACTGGGAGTAGTCCCAGGTGATCTTCTTGATGTAGCAGGTGTCGAAGGCGTTGAGAATGACCACAAAGGGGTTGGGGTGGAACGGCCGCAGCGTCATGGGCTGCGTGTGGATCTTGAGGGGTCTGCAGGCGGACAGCAACGACACGGCGACCAACGCCCACAGCGGCTGCGCTCGGAACATCTTCTTCTCTGGAGCTTCGATCTCTTCCCGAGTTTCGGTCCCCCTCGGGCTTCTGCTGGAACAAATTCCTGCTCCCCGAAGCGGAGGAGCTTCCACTTACAACATTGGAAGGAGCTTCCCGGCGGCGCCCCGAGGACCTCCTCTGTGATGTCACAGACGGACGCCGCCACGCCTCCTCCTGACCTCCGCGGACTGTGAAGACCTCCTGGAGGTCACACCGGGAGGCCATCACAGCCGTCCGCCGGCCGGCCAGGTGACGTTGTGATCTTCGGCTCCACGGCGTGACGCGCTGTGATGACTGGAAGGTCAGAAGCTCTCCAGAACCTCGGCCGCGGCGGACGGCTCCCGGTTCCCGCTCGGCCAGACGGAGGAGAACCGAGGAACCCTTGGCTGGACCGCGGTGGACCGGGCGTGAGAAGAGGTTCCTGCGGGTTCTGACACAAAGGTCTCAGGACACACCTGACCCAGAACCCGACCAGGATGGAGGACGCTCCCCCAGGAGCTTCTCTCAACCTCCCTTCTATGGACCATCCACACCTGTTCTCCTCACCAGGTAGTCGGGAAGGTGGAGCTAACATTGGCCGAGGGGCGGGGCTTCACCCGGACAGGTCAGCTGTCAATCATCCAATCATTCACCTTCTCAACCACATGGAGAGAACCAGGTGGGAGAAGATGGAGAGAACCAGGTGGGAGAACATGGAGAGAACCAGGTGGGAGAACATGGAGAGAACCAGGAGGGAGAACATGGAGAGAACCAGGTGGGAGAAGATGGAGAGAAGCAGGAAGGAGAAGATGGAGAGAAGCAGGTGGGAGAAGCTGGGAGAAGGTGCAGTGATCAGATGTCTGGGTGATTGATAAGGTTCAGCCAGCAGTTGATCAGACGTGTTTATTGATGATTGATCAGGTTCTTCTTCTTTACAAAAGCTGAATATTTACATTCTCTCCTCGCCTCTCATTGGCTGAGGCTGTTGCCGGGCGACGGCAGCTCAATGTTAAGTCCGCTGGACCGGCACCGATCAGCCGCGCGGTCTCGACCTGCCGCGACCCGATTGGTCGGTCGGAAGGGCGCGGCGGAGGGGAGACACCCCCCCCCCCCGCGGCCCGGTCGTTTACGTTCAAACACCGGCTTGTTGTCATGGAAACCACAGCATCGAGAAGAAAACGTCCGCCGGCTGGGAAGCTAGCGGCCGGAGCGCTGATGTCATCCGGCCGCCGGCCAATGAGGACGAGACGTCGCGGGGGTACTTTGCTCGAACGACGGGCGTCGCCGTGGACGGCATCACTCCGGCTGCCCGCCGTCCCGGTCCCGGTCCCGGTCCCGGTCCCGGTCCCGGTCCCGGTCCCGGTCCTGGTCCCGGTCCTGGTTCTGGTCCCGGTCCCGGTCCTGGTCCCGGTCCTGGTTCTGGTCCCGGTCCCGTTCCTGGTCCCGGTCCCGGTCCTGGTCATGGTCAAGGTCATGGTCATGGTCCTGGTCCTGGTTCTGGTCCTGGTCCCGGTCCTGGTTCTGGTTCTGGTCCCGGTCCCGGTCCTGGTCATGGTCCTGGTTCTGGTCCCGGTCCTGGTCATGGTCCTGGTTTTGGTCCCGGTCCCGGTCCCGTTCCGGGTCGAAGTCCAGCACCAGCAGCTTGGTCTCCTCCGTCCCGTTCCGGCTGCCGGCGGCGCAGACCAGCCGGGTCTCCGAGGCCCGGATCCTCCACACCACGCCGCCTGCAGGGGAAACGGCGGCACCGTCACCCCGTCTGTGAAGCGGACGCGGCGCCGGCTGACGTTGCGGATCCGCCCACCTGAGCCGCGGCTCTGCAGCGCCACCACGTCCCTCAGCCAGGCGCCGCTCCGAAGGTCCCACAGCTTCACCGTCCCGTCGTCGGAGCTGGACAGAACCAGACCTCCGCAGAACTGCAGGCAGGTCACCGCCGACACGTGCTTGTTGGGACCTGGGGGGGGGGGGGCACCGGGCCCTTTGCCCCCCCCACACCCACCCCCACCCCACACACACACGGGGGCGCTCACCCCGCGGCGCCTGCAGGCAGCGCCCCCCCCTGACGC
>CAAKHD010010763.1:17044-28657 GCA_901007705.1 Fistularia tabacaria | reverse complement strand
GGTGGGGGGGAGGGAGGGGGGGGGGGGGGGGGGTGGTGGGGGGGGGTGGGCGGGGGCAAGAGGGGATGGGGGGGTGGGGGGGGGGGGGAGTTGTAAACGTGATTGATCGTTCCCCCCGTCGACCCCAACGCCCATTCATCATGTTCAAAATAACCCCCCCGTCTTCACGCAGAGCAGACCCCCCCACACACACACAAACACGGCCGACGCCATCTTTGCACGCCGAGAAAACAGCTGAACGAGTCTTTCTGTGAATGCTAAGCTAGCTAATCGGCACGGTGGCAGGGTGAGAACTTTTTTTTTTTTTAAATTGCACAATGTCTATCATTCCGCATCTCCAACCCGAAACAAACGATTTGTCCCGTTAGCTCTACCACCATTGACTGGGCCTTCCGCTTGCTGGAGGAATGAGAGAAGGGGGCGGGGCTACACGGGCATTCCCATTACACATGTCCGGTTGGGCGAGAGAATAAAGGAAAATAAACATGGGATTCAGACGTCTCTAAATCATAAAATGCATCTAATAATACCGTGACAGTGAAAACATTGTTAGCTTAAGTAGCTAGCAAATGCATGCATACATATGTATAGACATATATAAATGCATGCACGAACAAATACAAATGCATGCGTACATACACTCAACAGGTCCTTCAACCATTTCCGTGAATGCTAAGCTAGTAAATTAGCATGGTGGCAGGGGGAAAATGCCCTCCATTATACCCGTCTCCTATCTGATGGGGCAAAAACGATTTTTCCCGTTAGCTTTGTCCGCTACACATACCCACTTGGGCGAGAAAAACATAAGAAATAAATATGAACTACTGATATTTGATATTGACGGGGCTCATAATGTCGCCGCGGGAGGCAAAAACAATTTTTCCCATTAGCTTTAGCACGATTAGCCAAGACCTCCGCTAGGCGTCGCTAACCGTAGGCCGTACCGGGCATGTGTTTCTCAGGCAAGAAAAGTATACAAAATAAACATGAACGCTGATATTTAGGTGTTTCCAAGTCATAGAATACATCAGATAATGTAAACGAAAAACAGATTTTTCACAGTAGCTTTTGCGCGATTAGCCAAGACCTCCGCTAGCCGCCGCTAGCCAGAGGCAGGGCCAGGCGTGTGTTACAAGGAAATAAAAAAGAAATAAACATGAAACCCGATATGTAGGTGTGAGTGAAATCATAAAATACATCCAATAATGCTATTGCAGTAGCCCATTAGCTTTAGCACGATTAGCCATGACCCACAGTGAGTCGGAGGCATCTGGCTAAGAATAAGCGTGAGATAAACATGAATTCCCGATAATTAATCCTGAACAAAATCATAAAATACATCCGATAACTGTATTGCAATGTAAACAGTGCTAGCTCAAGCAGCTAGCTTGAGGTTTCACTCCATTGTGTGAAACTAAGTACATCATGTTGTAAGTTCGCCGCCCTTCCTCGCAAATGGCCATCCAGACGCTCCGCCTCCGACACCTAAGCGCCGTCTCCTCCACCCGAGCGCTGAACCGTCACGCTCCTTCGCGCCGCCGCCGCCGCTCCCTCTTTCCCCGTCTCGCTGCCGCCCCACCCTTCCACCTCCGTCCTCCTCCTCCTCCCGCCAGGTCACGGCCATGATGTTGGTTCGAAGGTTTTCGGTAAACAAACGGCCGAGTCCGGTTCGATTTATCATCCCAACGGGCGCTGGCAGGCCGGATGGCAGGCGGCGGCCCGACAGGCATCCCTCCACCTCCCCTCCACGTCGCCGAGCCTCGGCGGCAAACGCGATCAGCTCCAGCCGAGGACTTTTCTCCTCCCCCTCCCCCTCCGCGCTCCTCCGGGGGCCTCCGGGGCCCACTTAGCCCGAGTGCAGCCGCGACGCCCGGCGTAAAACTGTCACCCTCCTCCGTCGGTTTATTTATTTATTTGTAAAAAAAAAAAAACTAGCAGGGAAGCATCTCTATGTGGTGGCGGCGGATTGTGGCCTGACCCCCTCACCACCACCACCACCACCGCCCCTCCTCCAGCTCCATCATCACGTGATTTATGACGACGTTTTCCTCCGCAGGGACTTGTGCTGTCGCCTCGTAACGACGCAGCGTCATACGGAGTTGATAAACGAATCAGTGAATGAGTGAAAGAATAAAAACAAACGCGTGTATTCGTACACGTATACATACACATATGCATGTAAACGAACGCACACAAACATATGAATGCACATGCGCACACACACACCCACATGAATACATACACATACATATGCATCTATATATATGCATGTCAAAATATATACACATTATATGAATACACACACACAAACACACACCACACATGCATGAATACACTAGCACGTAACCAGGCGCACGCATTCACATATATACATACATAAATCCGTGCATGCATACATACGCAAACATACAAACGCACATATGCGTGGCAAAATATATACAAACATACACTATACATACAAAAATATATACATGTGTATACATGCATATATACACAGTGACACATGCAAAAATACATGCATATACGTAAACCAACATTATTTACACGCACACACATTTACATAAATACATGCAAATAATTAAACATAGACACACCCATGCATATATAGATAAACACATACACACACATATGTGCATGCGAAAATATCTACATATATACATGCATATATACATACAGTATATCCACACACAAACACACACACACACACACATGCATATATGCAAAAGCATCCATATGCACATACATACATGTATGCAATCATAGATACACGTGTACATACATAAACACATACACACGAGCACATATGTACATGCGTGTCAAAATATATGCATACGTACTTCCACATGTGCACATATACATGTATACATACACAAAAACACATACACACACATACACGCACACGCATCCATATGCACATACATACATGCATTCAAACATAGGTATATACATACAAACACACTGCATACACACGTGTGCGTGCATACTTACATACATGAACAAACATATGTATGTATATGCACACGCATAAACATTCATGCATGCATTCCAACATAGGTATATACATGTATGCACACACACATACATGCATACATACACAAACACAAATGCATGCATATGTGCACAAACATGTTTGTACATGCAAACGCATACATACATGCATGCATGCAAACATAAGTACACACACATACACGCACATACATCCATGCGCACATACACAAACATGTATGCATGCATGCATATATATGTGCACAGACATATATATATGTACATGCAAACACATATACACGTATGTGCACGCAGGCTAACATACATACGTTCACATACATGCACAATACACAAACACATACACACTATGTATGCATCCATACATATATACACACTTGCATGCATACACACACACACACACACACACACACACACACACACACACACACACACACACAAGCATACCAAAATATGGGATTGAACTAAAGTCGTATAAATGACGGGGCGGAAAATAAGCGTTTACGACACACGGCGGGGTGATGGCGGCGGCGACGGGGGGTTAACAACGCACCATTCCATGATGGATTGATCGAATCCTAATTAAATAGATTATTCCTGAAGGGCGTCTTTACTGTGAGTCGGGCGGCGGCGTTTATACATCATGTGATGTCAGCGCGGCGCTAACAGAATGCTAATATTTGCCGCTATTTACGATTTCTCCCAAGGATAAGACAATGGCGCTCGTCATAAGCATCCTGATTACTCGCCGTTTAAAACCGAATTTGGGAGCGCAGTCGCCCCGTTCTCGGTCGGATCCCGTTCCCGCCGGCTGTTTACGACCCGCCGCCGCCGCCGCTGATTGAGACGTCAGGGATAATTCACCCGCCGGGCCGAATCCATCAAGTGCTCCCACGGTGAGGAGGGGGGGGGGGGAGAAAAATGGCGGCGGGTTGATTTCAGAGCTGGGGCCGCCTGCCGTTTGTCAGCAGCCGCCGCCAATCCGTCCCCGAAACCCGAGATTCGATTTCGCTTCGAACGTCACGTGTCACGTCTAATTCCAGCCGTCGCACAACGCCGGGGTGGATTAGCTAAACCTGCGTCGGCGCCGAATCCCGACGTTCCCGCCTTTTTTTTAATTTATTTTTTTAATGTTTTTTATCGGAAACGTTTTACGAAGTCCGAAAGAATCTGATGACGCCACGATGGGTGTCGGCTGTGGTGGTGATTGACAGGTCTGAAAACCCCGCCTCCTGACAGAAATAGCAACCTGGGATTGGCTCTACGGCGGCGGGAAGGGCAACGTAGTGGATGAATGAGTGAAGAAATGAGTGAATGAATGAGAGAATGAATGAAGGAATGACTTAATAATTGAGCGGATAAAAAAATGAATGAAAAAATGAATAAAAGAATGAGTGAGAGAAAGAATGAGAGAATAAATGAATGAATGAATTAATTAATTAATTAATTAATAATGAAAGAATTAATGAATAAATGAGAGAATGAATTAATGGATGAATGAAAAAATGAATGAATGAATGAATTCATAATTGAATAAATAAATGAATGACTGAGAGAATGAATGAATGAATGACTTAATAATTGAACGAATGAATAAATGAAAAAATGAATATAAAATGAAATATAAATTATAAGTGAAAAAATGAATAAAAGAATGAGTGAGAATGAGTGAAGGAATGAATAATGAAAGAATGAATGAATAAATGAGATGAATGAATGAATGAATTCATAATTGAATAAATAAATGGATGTATAAATGAATGACTGAGAGAATGAAAGAATGAATAATTGAACAAATAAATGGATGAATGAATGAATGAATAAATGAATGAAAAATGAAAGAATGAATGGAAAAATGAGAGAATGAATGAGAATGAATGAATCGATGACTGAGTGAATGAATGAATGAATAATTGAAAAAATAAAGAGATGAATGAAGGAAGAAATGAGTGAATAATGAGAGAATGAATGAATAAATGAGAGAATAAAGTTATTGATGAATGAGAGAATGTATTAATGAATGAGTGAATGAATGAAAGAATTAATGAATAATTGAAAAAAATGGATGAATGAAGGAAGAAATGAATGAACGGATGAGAATTAATAGATGAATAGATGAATGACAGAATGTATAAATGAATGAGAGAATGAATGAATTAATTAATAATTGAACGAATCAGTAAATGGATGAATAAATAAATGAATGACTGAGAGAATGAAAGAATAATTGACCAAATAAACGAATGAATGAATGAATAAATGAATGAAAAAATGAAAGGATGAATGAATGAGAGAATGAATAAATGAATGAATAATTGAAAAAAATAAATGGATGAATGAAGGAAGAAATTAGTGAACAGATGAGAATGAATCAATGAATGGATAAATGAATGAATGAATGAATCAATCAATCAATCAATCAATCAATGAACAAATGAATAGATAAATAAATGATTGAATGAATGAATAAATGAATGAATGAATGAATGAATGACTAATGAAAGAATGAGTTAATAAATGAGAGAATGAATGACTTAATTAATAATTGAACAAATACATAAATGGATGAATAAATAAATGAATGAATAATGAGTAAATGAATGACTGAGAGAATGAAAGAATATTTGAACAAATAAATGTATGAATGAATGAATAAATGAATGAAAGTGAATGAATGAATGAATGATAAATAATTGAAAAAAGTAAATGGATGTATGAAGGAATAAATGAATGAATAAATGAATGAATAAATGAATGAATGAATGGATAAATGAATGAATGAACGAATTAATAAATGAATGAATAAATAAATGAATGAATTAATAAATGAGAGAATGAATGAATTAATTAATAATTGAACAAATACATACATGGATGAATAAATAAATGAATGACAAAACGAGTAAATGAATGACTGAGAGAATGAAAGAATATTTGAACAAATAAACGGATGAATGAATGAATAAATGAATGAAAATGAATGAATGAATGAATGAATGAATGTATGAATGAATGAATGTATGAATGAATGAATGAAAAAATGAAAGAATGAATTAATGAGAGAATGAATAAATGAATGAATAATTGAAAAAAATAAATGGATGAATGAAGGAAGAAATGAATGAACAGATGAGAATGAATCAATGAATGGATAAATGAATGAATGAATGAATGATCAAATGAATGGATAACTGGATGAATTAATGAATTAATGAATGAATGATAAATGAATGAATGAATGAATTAATTAATTAATAAATGAGAGAATGAATGAATTAATTAATAATTGAACGAATACACAAATGGATGAATAAATAAATGAATGAAAAAACGAGTAAATGAATGACTGAGAGAATGAAAGAATAATTGAACAAATAAACGGATGAATGAATGAATAAATGAATGAAAATGAATGAATGAATGAGAGAATGAATGAATGAATAATTGAAGAAATAAATGTATGAATGAAGGACGAAATGAATGAACAGATGAGAATGAATCAATGAATGGATAAATGAACGAATGAATGAACGAATGAAAAACTCCGAACCCGTCTTTCTGTCCGATTCACTCCAATGTTCCGATGGAAAACTCGACCTCCATCACCCGAGTTGAACTCGGGATGTCCGAGGTTGATAAATGTCCGTGTGTGTGTGTGTGTGTGTGTGTATGTGTGTGTGTGTGTGTGTGTGTGTGTGTATGTGTGTGCGCGCGCGCCCCCCCGCTTCCCCATTACAGCGTACAGTAAAAGTACTTGTACAAAGCAGTAAACGCCGGGGTTCTCCAGTACATAAACGCGGTTCGGCGTATTTCCCAGCGGGCTGCTCGGTCAGCTTGACCTCCGCCGGAAGCTTCCGCCGCTGTCGCCGGCTGCCTGACGGAAATAAATTGGCTTTGGTCTCTGCGGGTGTGTGTGTGTGTGTAAGAAGTGCTATATAAGCTGAGAGAACTGCCGCATTGTGTGTGTTTGTGTGTGTGTGTGTGAGCATCGGTGTGTCACCTGTGTTTCGTCTCGCGGTGTTTTTTTCTCTTGAAACAGAGTCGTTTCGGCCGCTACAACCGCAAACGCTTTAGCTGTGTACTAAAGTCTTAATAAGGCGTTATTACATTGTTATAAACAGAAAAGTGCGTTACGACTTCATAGAAATAAGAATAAATTGAAGGACATTGATTACACAACATTGTGAAAATTGGAAAGGGGGGATAAAAATAAGTGATGATGTATTGAAATACAACTTTGGATCGGGCGCAGAGATATCGTTGGAGCTTCCTCTTCAATGAGATTATGATTTTAAATTTGTCGTCAAACACACACACACACACACACACACAGACACACACACACCGCTAGCCGTGAACTACAGAAATAAACGATATCAGTGAATGGAGGAAAAAATAAACGTTCACGGAGGAAGCGCCATTAGAGCTAGCCGTTAGCCTAGCTGGGTTAGCTTCCTCTCCCGACGGCGAAACGGCACGTCTGGATGTGGAAGGTACGAGGAGCGGGGAGCCTAATACGGACATGCATTGATACATTAGATAATTACTGTTATTATGATTATTTTATGAATTAATTTATTTACATGATATTTAAAACACCTTTCCAGGGTCGCCCAGCTGTCACTGGGTGAGAGGCGGGGTTCATTCACACAGCATTCTTGCCGCGAGGCGGAAGCGCTAACCCTGCATCACTATTATTATTGTTATTGCTATAATCATGCCTGTTGTTACTATTGTTGTTGTTGTTATTATTACTATTATTATTACTACTTTTATTATTGTTGTCATTGTTTGGTGTTGTTATTATTATTCTCATTATTATCCATAATAATGAAAAGGAGCCCCATCTCATTTGTTGAAAGTGGATGCATCCAGACTATTTGAATTATGAGGCTAATAAATAAATAATTAAAAGAATAATACAAATATAAATAAATAATAAAAAGATTTTTTTTAAAAAAAAGGTAAAAGGTGACCTAAAATGAACTTTTCCCGTGTTTCAAAGGTATTAAAAAAAATAAAAATAAATCAATAGCTGTTTTAAATCACCAGAGGTCTCAAATGGACTCTTCCATCTGTTTCTGGATTCAGGGAGGAAGAGGAGAAAACAAACAGTGGTTGTCGTTTCTTTTTGTCTTTTCCCCCCCCCCGTCTCCGCTGATCACTCAACTGCAATCACTTTTCCGACCTACGGGGAGTCGATATATTTATTTATGTTACTTTATTTATTTTATTTTTTTCTTCCTCGCCTCGCGGCCGAGACACGCCAGAAGGGAGTTGAATGTGAATGAACGCCTCCTCGGGAGAGACAGGAAATGAACGGCGAGGCAAAGAGGGGAGGCTTTAAAATTTTTTGTTTGCCGCCGCCGCCGTTCTTTAAAGTTCTGATCACGTGACCGGCATGTAAGATTGGATGAAGGTGTGTGTGTGTGTGTGTGTGTGTGTGTGTGTGTGTGTCTCCACGGAGCAGATGGCGACCGAGCCTCGGCCCCACCACGCTGCCCGGGGGTCAGGCGGAGGAGGTGACGCTAACATAAGGATATGCTAATGGTTGCTAATAATGGTACAGTCCTCGTACGAGGCCTTCCGCTAGCCCTGGGTCGCCATGGTGACGACGTCGTCGTCGGGAACCTTGCCAGCCGGCGGGATGCAACGCGGCGTCCGGGTATCCATCGCCACGCCCTCAGGCGGCTATGACTGTTTGCTAGCTTAGCTTATCTTAGCTTCAATCAAATAACCCAGTAGGTTCATGGCCGTCGTCACGTGAAGGGCTGGAGGTCTCTATGTTACGTGCGAATGAAAGGGTGAATGGTTGTACATCATGGTTGTATGATTTCTGAACGACTGAATGTCTAAAACTATTTGACCGGTGAATGAGAGGGTGAACGCTTGTAGGTCTACGATTTATGAATGAATGAATGGTCTAATATTCCATGACATGTGGATGAGAGGGGGAATGCTTGTACGTTTATGATTGAGTGAATGAATGATCACATGTCCTCATATATATGTGAATGAGAGGGTGAATGATATTAGGTCTATGACTAATGAATGAGTGAATGGCCAAATCTTCCTTATGACATGTGGATGAGAGGTTGAATAGTTGTATGTCTACATATGATTTATGAATGAATGAATGAGTGAATGGATGAATGAGTGAATGGATGAATGAGTGAATGAATGAATGAATGAATGGATGAATGAGTGAATGGTAAATATTCTCTTAGACATTGGAATGAGAGGGTGAATGTTTGTACTTTTATGATTTATGAATGAATGTTAATATGTCTTCAGATGATGTGTGGATGAGGGTGAATAGTTGTAACACAAATAGTTGTCTGCATATAATTTATGAATGAATGAATGAATGAATGAATGGATGAATGGTCAAATAATCTCTTAAACATGTGAATGAAAGGGTGAATGTCTGCAATTTTATGATTTACGATTGAATGAATGATCATATATTCCATATGACCTGTGGATGAGAGGGTGAATAGTTGTACATCTATATATGATTTATGAATGAATGAATGGTCCAGTTCTCTATTAGACATGTGAATGAGAGAGTGAATGGTTGTACTGTTATGATTTATGAATGAATGAATGTTAATATGTCTCCAGATGATGTGTGAATGAGAGGGTGAATGCTTGTAGGTATACAATGAATGAATGAATGAATGAATGGTCAAACACTTCATCTGATGCGTTAGTGGGAGGTTGCGGGGCTACAATTTATGAATGAATGAATGGTCAAATACTCTCCTGTGAATGAGAGGGTGAATGGTTGTGCGTTTATTATTAATGAATGTATGAATGAACGGCCCGAGATTTCATCTGTGGTGTGAGTGAGAGGGTGAACGCCTGTTGGTCTCTGGGTGAAAGAAAGCTAACATGATGTGTGAATGAGAGGGTGAACGCTTGTATTTTTATGATTTATGAATGAATGAATAGTCAAATACACGATTGGATGTGTGAATGAGAGGGTGAACGCTTGTATTTTTATGATTTATGAATGAATGAATAGTCAAATTCACTATTGGACGTGTGAGTGAGAGGGTGAACGCTTGTTTGAGTCGACACGTGTCCGTGCGATGGCCTGGTCCGGGGACGAACCCGCGACAAACGAGACAAACAAATGAATGAATGAATTCCAGCCGTCCGTTCACTCGGGAGTTAAACATCCGGTCCGTCTTCCCTCCTCAACGTCAGCCAAGAAGTCGTGGAAGAAGAAGAAGTCGTGTGTTTGGAAAGCGATGGCGGGAGCGGCGCTAAGTGGAAACCTTTGATGTCCGAGCAGATAAGGCCTTCAAAGGGGCCCGGCCCTCTGAAGTATTGTTGCGGGGGGGTGAGGGGGGGTCCGGGGTTATGATGCACAATAAACGGGGCCAAACATAAACCCCCGAGGCGCGAGCCAAGACTGCGGCGGCTCTGTGATCGGCTGGAGAGCTTTCATTTTAATCATGTTTCAATTACGCCGCCGCTCGCCGCCTATCAGCCGGGCGCCATAAAACCCGGGGTAAGTATCGTCGGGGAGCCCGGGCCAGCGCCGCCGTTACCGTCGGTTACGGCGTTCGGGTGCGTCGGTCGCGGCGAGGGGAAGGTCATTGCTCGGCCCGCCAAAGCAAATGACGGGCTCGTATTAAACCCGATTAATTAATAGGGGGAATTAATGACGGGGTGAATAAATGTCCCGCCTTCGTCACCTTGGGAGGTCAGCGCGGGATTTCCCGACATCAAACCCAGATAAAGATGGCGTGGAGTCGTTTTTATGTCATTTCTTGTCTTTTTAAAGCTCGGTAAAGGAATAAAAGAAACACTCCCGGTGAGCTAGCGATGCGAACGGAGCTCCTGGCGGAGCATGTTTCTCTGCATTCATTCATTCATTCATTCATTCATTCATTCATTCATTCATTCATTCATTCATTATCGACAGCGCTTGTTCCGTGAGTTCACCCTGGACCCGTCGCCGGCGGACCAAAGGAACATTCACCCTTTCATTCACACATCACATACGTATCCATTCACCCTCTCATTCACATCAACACACAATCATTCACCCTCTCATTCATGTCATAGAAAGAAATTCACTCCCTCACCCTCTCATTCACAGTTCATACAGAGACACACAACCATTCACCCTTTCATTCACACATAATATACAGACACACAACCATTCACCCTCTCACTACTACGTCGCATAGAGACTTGCAACTGTTCATCCTCTCATTCACGTCGTGTATAAAAATATTCACCCTCTCATTCATTCAACATATCGAGACCCACAACCATTCACCCTCTCATTTACGTCATCTATAGCTCCATTCACCCTCTCATTCACACATAAACTAGAGACGTAGCACCATTCACTCTCTCATCTACTCGTTATACATACAATCATTCACCCTTTCATTCACGAAACAAATAGAGGCCCACCACCATTCATTCATTCATTCATTCATTCACATCATAAATGTCACATTCACCCTCTCATTCACATGTTATAGAGACATACAACCATTCAGCCTCTCATTCGCATCTTATAAATACCCATTCACCCTCTCATTCATGTCGAACATCCAGCCATTCACCCTTTCATTAGCATATCAC
>CAAKHD010010760.1:5308-15915 GCA_901007705.1 Fistularia tabacaria | reverse complement strand
CGATCTCACACACACACACACATACACACACACACACACACACACACATAGGCTTACTAACACATGATGTGCACACACACACACACACACACACACGCACAACCAAATGCACACAAGTACACACGCACACACACAGGCTTACAGACACACACACGCACACATAAGTACACAAGGTCTCACACACACACACACACACACCTATTCTATCCATGACAGTTGAAATGAGAAGATAAAGTTTACAATCTGAATGATGATGTGAACTCTCATGAACGAGATGGTCGTCAGGGGTCAAAGGTCAGACTGACCACAACACGTCGAAGCCGCTGTTGGCGGCGACTCTACTGGGCATGCTCAGTGTGTGCGTCGGGTCCACGATGCCCAGCGTGGGCCTGATGGCTCTGCTGGCGATCCCTGAGGACCAATCACAGCCCAGATCAGCTGGACGGACGGGGTCATGTGACCTGCCCCCCCCCACACTCGAAGGTCACCTGTCTTGGCCTTCAGAGGCTCGTAGTCAAAGATGGCGACGCCGGTGGTCTCGCTGCCCGTGCCGGCGGTCGTGGGAACTGCGGGTCAGAGGTCACCAGAGGGAGCCAGTTGAACCTTTTTACGGTCGGACGAGGAGGAGGACCCCGCACAGGTCGCCATGGTAACCCCGCCGTACCTGCGATGAGGGGCTTCAGGGCGCCGGTGATGGGCTTCCCTTTGCCGATGGGAGCGTTGACGAAGTCCAGGAAGTCGGCGTCGGGGTGGCAGGCGTACAGGTTGGCCGCCTTACAGGTGTCGATCACCGAGCCGCCGCCCACCGCCACAAACACGTCGAAGGCGTCCTTCTTGGCGAACGAGATGGCGTCTTTGAAGCTTAGCGCACACACACGCACACACACACACTTGGATGTCACAGTATGCAGAGCTACGTGCTAACAGCTCTTATTCTAGCTCACACACCGATCTGATCTGAGGTCATGTGAGCCGCTCTGAGCTACACGCTAACGTGTAGCTCTGACGTACTACATGCTAGCAGGAGCGAACGGCGTCGAGCCGCTCGCGTGCTAGCCGCCCACCTGCTGTCCGTGGGCTCCACGCGGACGCTGTCGTACACCTTGTACTTGATGCCGCTGCGAGCCAGCGACTCCAGGACCGCCTTCACCGGCGGGAGGCGGGACAAGTTCTGGTCCGTCATCAGACAGACGTTCCGGGCGCCCAGGTTCCTCAGATCCTGAGGGAGGAGGAGACGCCGGGAGCTTTACAAAGGTTAGCTTCCGGCGCAGAAGACGGCGGCGGCGGCGGTTACCATGCCGATCTCCCTGCTCACGCCGGCTCCATAGCGAATGTTGGAACTCGCCATCTGAGGACACAGGAAGCAGCGCGGCTTGTTGAGATGCAGCGGATCCTGAACAGACCAGCTGGATCGTGACACAAGTGGGTTCGTACGTTGAGTTTCTCATCGCTAACGAATTTTCCCGTTTCAACTGACAGAAAACTGTGAATTGGCTGGTTCGTATCCTGGACGTCTCTTCAGGTGTGACATCCAGCTTCAACACCGGCTCTCAGAGCCCAGCGTGGTCATCAACACAATACACAAAATATATATACTGAAAGACTGGCTCCACTGCCACAACACACAACACACACACAACAGAGACACACACACAACAGACACACAACAGACACACAACAGAGACAACAGACACAGTAGAGACACAACAGAGACACAAGAGACACAGCAGACGTGGGAACTGTGCAGGTCACCGCTTTATATTCTCATTTTCTCACTCTTGTATTCACATCATGACATTTTTTTCGGAATTCAAGGATAAAAGTTGTTGGAATCGCGTTTCGCATCTTCACAGATTCCCACAGAAGGTGATTGATGTCCTCGACGGCTGGATCTGACTGGATCTGACTGGATCTGACTGGATCTGACTGGACTTGGATCTGACTGGATCTGACTGGATCTGACTGGATCTGACTGGATCTGACTGGACATCTCTGGATCTGACTGGATCTGACCGGATCTGACTGGACATCTCTGGATCTGACCGGATCTGACTGGATCTGACTGGATCTGACTGGATCTGACTGGATCTCTCTGGATCTGACCGGATCTGACTGGATCTGACTGGATCTGACTGGATCTGACTGGATCTCTCTGGATCTGACCGGATCTGACTGGATCTGACTGGATCTGACTGGATCTGACTGGATCTGACTGGATCTCTCTGGAATAACGTTGAATGAAGTCTCCTGGTTGACGGACATTGAACATGTTTTTCAGGGAAAAACGGGTGCGGCTGCACGGCGGCCACCTCTGACCTCGAAGGCGTAGTCGGTGTCGTGGGTGGAGCAGGTGGAGGCCCCGGCACCTGGAGTGCGCACACACACACACACACACACACACACACACACACACACACACACACACACACACACACACACACACACACACACGCTGTCAACAACCCATGTTATCCATAACCATCAGGTCAGTTGATTATTGACCATTACCTTGGTGGAAGGTGGAGTGAGCTGGACATCTGCACCTACACACACACACACACACACACACACACACACACACACACACACACACACACACACACACACACACAGGATTAGTGTCTGTGTTACCTAACCAGTTCCAGTAACTGTTGTCTCATCGCGTCTTTAACCTGCTGAAGAGTGAACTTAGAGGGTAAACACAAACAGGAAGTGGAGCTGAGCAGAACGGACCGCGGCGGCGGGAGGAGGGGCGGGGCCTCCCGGAGGGGCGGGGCCTCCCGACGAGCGTGCACGACCGAGGAGGCGCGCGTGAAGGCCGCGAATGTGAAGCCCAGCGTGTCGGTGTGTCCTCGCGGCTCAGGACGACACCGAGCACGGCTGCTAGCATCACAAGTCCAAGCGCTACAACCAGCAGACGAGCTCCCGTGACGCCGCAAACAGGGAACCTGCTGTCGGCGGCAGAGACGGCATTCCAGCCCTGACGTGAAGAATTAAACCTGTGATTTGAGGCTCCTCATTCATTATTTTCATCATTCCTGTGTTTAGTTTAGATACATTTTTATATATCCACATCCATACTTCTGCTCCAGGTGTCCACGGTCACCCTGGTAACCTCCAGGAAACTCTGCTTCTGATAGTTGGACTGAAATAGCAGCAGCTTTCCACACACTGTCTGAAGCTGTGAGACCCTCAGCCTGCTGTCACTGCAGCTCCACACACGCCTGTGGAGAAGAAGACCTCAGGAGGGCTTCACTGAACCACCTGACTGACCAGGAACACAACAACAGAAACTACAATTACAACAACAACAGCAGCAACGACAGCAACAGACACTTCAGCAACAACAACAACAACAGAAACTACAATAACAACAACTTCAGCAATAGAAACTACAACAACAACAACAACAACAACAGAAACTACAATTACAACTTCGCAGTAGAAACTACAACAACAACAACAACAACAGAAACTACAATAACAACAACATCAGCAATAGAAACTACAACAACAACAACAACAACAACAGAAACTACAATAACAACAACATCAGCAATAGAAACTACAACAACAACAACAACAACAGAAACTACAATAACAACAACAACAGAAACTACAATTACAACAACAACAGCAGCAACGACAGCAACAGACACTTCAGCAACAACAACAACAACAGAAACTACAATAACAACAACTTCAGCAATAGAAACTACAACAACAACAACAACAGAAACTACAATAACAACAACATCAGCAATAGAAACTACAACAACAACAACAACAACAGAAACTACAATAACAACAACATCAGCAATAGAAACTACAACAACAACAACAAAAACTACAGCAACAACAACAGAAACTACAATTACAACTTCGCAGTAGAAACTACAACAACAACAACAGAAACTACAATTACAACTTCGCAGTAGAAACAACAACAACAACAACAGAAACTACAATAACAACAACATCAGCAATAGAAACTACAACAACAACAACAACAACAGAAACTACAATAACAACAACTTCAGCAATAGAAACTACAACAACAACAACAACAGAAACTACAATAACAACAACATCAGCAATAGAAACTACAACAACAACAACAAAAACTACAGCAACAACAACAGAAACTACAATTACAACTTCGCAGTAGAAACTACAACAACAACAACAACAACAACAGAAACTACAATTACAACTTCGCAGTAGAAACTACAACAACAACGGCAACAAAAGCAACAACTACATCATCCAAAACAACAACAACAGCGAAAACAACCTCGACAACAACAACAACAACAACCTCGACAACAACAACATCAACAACAACAACATCAACAACTACAGCAGCAACGGTCGTCCGCGCGGGGGTTTCCACGCGCGAAGAACCACGCGCTGCGGGGCGCTGCGGGGAAACTCACGCCACGCGCTCGAGCTGCCGCAGCAGCTGCACGACCCGCTCCCGTCCCGCCATGTCCGCAGCGCACGAGGCAGTGACGGGACGCGGGGGGCGCGCGGGGTAGAGCTGCGCCCGCGGGAATTACATCCGGCCGGGACCGGACACTTCCGGCGAGGGATTTCAAAGTAAAGTTATTTACATAACGAACGAGGCGTGTGTGTGTGTGTTTGACTGTATGTGTGTATGTACGTGTGTGTAAATGTGTGTGTGTGTGTGTGTGTGTATGTGTGTGTGTGTGTATATATGTGTGTGTGTGTGTGTGTGTGTGTGTGTGTGTGTGTGTGTGTGTGTGTGTGTGTGTGTGTGTGTGTGTGTGTGTGTGTGTGTGTGTGTGTAAACATATGTTCTAAATGTGAGCAGACCTGCTTCCTGCTCAGAGAAATTAGTGAACATTAGCCTTCAAACCACATGATGTCGGGAGCCGTTGTTGTTGTTGTTGTTGTTGTTGTTGTTGTTGCAGTCATGAGCATGAGTGTGAGCGGCCTCTTGCTGTGATCTCCTCTCGTCCTCCTCTCGTCCTCCTCACGTCCTCCTCACGTCCTCCTCTCGTCCTCCTCTCGTCCTCCTCTCGTCCTCCTCTCGTCCTCCTCACGTCCTCCTCACGTCCTCCTCTCGTCCTCCTCACGTCCTCCTCTCGTCCTCCTCTCGTCCTCAGTGTGCGTGGGCCCTGAAGGTCAGAGGTGAGCTCGTCGGCCGCTCGTCTCCGGCTCGACCTTTCCTGCTCCCGGCAGGAAGGCGGCCTGTAAAGGTCGGAGGAGAAGCGGCAGGAGGACCCTCGGTCTTTTTCCGTCTCACCTTTGAATGTCGGCGGAGACGTCTCTGCGAATCCTTCGCCCGCCGCCGGACATCCCATAATGCCCCGGGTCGCTCCCGCAGTTCCCGCGGAGGCGCGTGCGCCCGCTACCCGACCGCGGGAGATGAAGGTCGCGGCGGAAAGGTCACGTCTCCGTCCAGGTCTTCCGGGCGGGACGTCTCCCGTCTGTCCTTTTGTGTTTCCGTCGACCTTCAGCTCCTCCTCGCACCTGACCCGGCGACGGCCGCCGTGGCAACACGCTCACACTGACACTCGTCAGGAGGTCCGAAGGTCCAGCTTCTCCTGCCGCTTCAGCGGACCTTCACCGAACTCCAAACCGCCCGAAATGACAGAGAGAAACAAACGGCCGGTGCGGGTCGGAGGTCGGAGGTCGGAGGTCAGAGGTCAGAGGTGCTGCCCCCTGGTGGCCCCGCACGCTCCGAGGCTGGAACGCCGTGAAGGTCCTGGATCTCAGCGTGAGGACCTCCATCCTGACTCCCCTCCTTCACCGGCAACAACGTCACACAGAGAAACTATAAACCACACACACGCACACACACACACACACACACACACACACACACACACACACACACACACTCACACACACACACACACACACACACACTCACACACACACAGGCGCGCGTGCACACACTGGGCTATAAAAGGCAGATCGAGCGGGTTTCCGTGCCGACCGCTGGACGGAACAGGGATCAGGATGTTCAGGTATTTACTCTCTCCATCTTCTCCTCTCCGGGTTCGAATGTATTTCATTTTGAAGGCGTTTCCATGGCAGCAGAGAAATCTTCCAGGAAGGGGAATAAAAAGAGTCCAGTGACGGTTTGAGAGGCGATTTTTATTTGATCATTTCAATCCAATTTCCACCAAAGTTCAGGTTTTTCCGTTTGCTGAAACTCCTCTTTCTGCTCCTTCCTGACCTGACGGTGGAAAGGTACTTTATTTGAGGACTTTGTGATGCTTTCAATGTCTTCCTCCAGTCGTGTGACTGACCATGATTTGACAGTGGGTTCTGACTTCCCCTCCGGGCGGACCTGAGATGTGTTTGAGGCCGTGGAGTTTTCGGGAAAAGGTGGAAATTCTGAAATTGTGTTGGAAGGGGTTTTCGGGCTCACCGGGAATCAGTCGTCCCTCCGCCTCGTCTGCCAGGCGTCTCAACTCGTGTCCCCTGCAGGTCACAGGAAGTCTCGTTGTGTCTCGCCGTCCTGCTGCTGGTCCGGCACTCGTCCGCCGCCAACCTCCACGCCGCCGCCCGGCCCCTCCTGCTCCGGCAGGGGGAGGAGTTCTCACTGCGTCTGGGAGGCGGAGCCTTGGCGGCGGCGGCGCGGCGCCCCCCGCCCGAGGAGGAGGAGGAGAAAGAGAAGAGGTCGGAGGAGCCGCCCATCTCCCTGGACCTGACCTTCCATCTGCTGAGGGAGGTCCTGGAGATGGCCAGGGCGGAGCAGCAGGCCCAGCAGCTCGCCCTGCAGGCGGACAGCAACCGCAGGATGATGGACGCCTTCGGGAAGTGACGGCCGCTCGCTCCTCGCGCGCTCTGACAGCCAATAAACACCCAGTGATCCAGAACCTTCTCCCTCTGCCTCGTCTCCTGCATCTTCATCATCCTCATCACCTCCATCACAAACTCATCCTCGTCTGCAGGAAGGGCTTCAGAGCAGACCTGCCCCCACGGCACGGTCAATACATACACATTTTTGAAATGTCATATTTTTACAGAAAAGAATGTGAAGAATCTTCTTTTATAATTTTATAATTTCACATTTTCAGAATTTGATCGTGATGTTTGATGATTTCATCTTTGATCATATTCAGAGTATCTTCCACTGGCAACCTCCCTGTCTTGTGTGTCTCAAAATGGATCCAAACTGGAGAAAAGAAGACGTTCAGAAAAGAAAGGCTGTATTTGTGGAGGAGGAAGCCGGTCACTTCTGGTTGAGCCAGGCGAAGGAGAAGACGTGTCTCTGTCCGTCCCTGTCCTCCGCCTCCTGAGGACACACATAGCATGCTAGCACGGGTCTGCTGCGGGCTGATGCCTTCTGAACAGGTGAACAGCTAACAAAGCTAGCATGGAGGCGGGGCCAGCTGAAGGACAACGTAGGCTAACCCAGGCTACAAATAGAAAAGCTTGATAGCATGCTGCCGACAGATGCTAACTGTGTATGAAAGAGGATGCTAAACAGTGATAGTGGGCTAATGGCTGCCATGTGGTGGCAAATAGGGAGCTAACAGGCGCTAACCTTTGCAAATTATCTTGGCTAACAGGGGCTAAGAGCAGCTTATTGATGGCCAACAAAGGCTAACAGCAGGACCTTAGCCTCAGCAAAAATGGGCTAAAAGTACTTGGTGAAATATAATAACGGCGAGTACAGGTTTAATGATGCCTATATGGGTTAGGTCATTACCTAAATGCTAACATTTAAGAAAACAGGCTAATATGTAGCTGTTGGTAACTAGCAGCAGTTTTCAGTTCCATGATACCGGTAGTTGCCAACAGTGCTAACAAAGACGACAAATAAGTGCGAACAAATGGTGGCTAAGAAAGTAAACATCCGTGACGGAGGTCAGAACAAGCTAACTGTCGCTTTACATCAGGCTAAGGCTGAAGCTGCAGCACTCAGTGACGTCATACCTGGGGGGCGGAGCTGTTGGTGGGGGGGGGCACAGGGGGCGGAGTCTGTCCCGCCGGGCCTTTGATCTGTGTGCTTGTGGGAGGAGCCTCCAGAGATCTTTGACTGGGCGGAGCCTCTGAGGGTCTGGAGATGGGCGGAGCCTCTGAAGGTCTCAGGATGGGAGAGACCTCTGTGGATCGTGGAGGGGGCGGAGCCTCTGACGGTCTAGAGATGGGAGAGACCTCGGAGGACCTTTGAGGAGGCGGAGCCTCTGAAGGTCTCTGGTTGGGCAGGATCTCTGAGGTCCTCGGGGTGGGCGGAGCCTCAGGGGTTCTCTGGGTAGACAAAGACTCTGAGGGTCCAGAGGTGGGCGGAACCTCAGGGGGTTGTTGAGTGGGCGTGGCCTCCAGGGGGCTCGGGACGGGCGGCGCGCCGGCGACCTGCGTCGGAGGCTGCTGATTGGCCGATGGAACCGCAGCACCTTCACGGACGTCGTCTTTCACAGCTGAAAGGGAAGCACGGACAACATGCTAACAGGTTAGCCGGCTAACGCTCCAGGTGCAGTGTGGAGCACGTGGTGGAGCAGAGAGGAACCATGGTGGGGGTCTTCATGGATGGGGAGGGCTACCAGGGTTTGGGAGGAGGCCTTGGACCATGACTCCATGACTCAACGAGACTATAGGACTATGAGAACATGACTGAAGGAGACCAGGAGTCCTAAAGTTCTAAAGTCCAAAAGTCCTAAAGTCCCTGAGGCAATGAGTTCAAGAGTCCCCAAGTCCTTGAGATTGTAAGACAGTGAGTCCGGGAGTCCAGGAGTCCATCAGTCCATGAGACTATAGGATTATGAGACCATGACTCGAGGAGATCAGGAGTCCTAAAGTCCTATAGTCCAGGAGTCCATGAGTCCATCAGACCGTGAGGCTATAGGACTATGAGACCATGACTCAGCGGTCCAGGAGTCCTTAAGTCCAAAAGACCTGAAGTCAACGAGTCCTGAAGTCCGAAAGTCCATGAGACCATGAGTTCATGAGTCCCAAAGTATGACAATGAGTCCAGGAGTCCTGAAGTCCAGGAGGTCCATGTCCTCAAAGCTCCGCTCCGCACCATCTCCGAACCGAGGTCCCAGATCGGGGCCTCTGGAGGAGGTCGAGTGAGTCCCGTCTGTGATTGGCCGGCGGGTCGCTCAAGAAGGTACCTTGTTTCTTCGGCCTGAAGCTGAGGCTCTCCAGCGCCCTCCGCTGGTGCTCCACGTCCACGGTGAAGTGGTCCATCTTCTCGTAGCCGGCCTGGAGGTCGTCCAGGCCGGCGCCGTCGCTCCCCTCCGAGATCCTGCGGGGACACGTGAGGTCTGAGTCCCCGTAGAGGGGCCGGAGCTTCAGACCAGGACCCGGGTACTCACTTCTGGAGGAGGGGCTTGGTGTTCTGGGGGCGGAGACACGTTCGGGAGGAGGAGGTGAGAAGGTTTCACAAGAAAAGCCCAGAGCTCAGCAGCCGACCGGCCGTTCATTAGAGGGAGGAGATCCAGAAGATCAAAATGAGAGTTCCGGCTGAGAAGCCGAATCGAGACCACGATCCTGGTCTTCAAACTAAGAGTCTCCCACCTGGAGGAAGACGGCCATCTCCGGCTGCTCCAGGCTCTGGATGGCCGTCTCCAGCAGCTTGGCTCCGCCCTCCAGGTTCTCGCTGTACTTCCTCCTCAGCCCGCGGATGTAGTCCAGCTTCTCCTCCTGCTCGCCGATGATCTTCGCCGTCAGGTGGCCCTTCCTCTCCTCCAGCAGGGCGAACAGGAGGTCGAAGGTCTCGCACACCCTGGACTTCTGCCGCCGACCGTTCTCCTGGACAGACGGGACCTTCATGCCACCGGAGCTGCGGCTGAAGACCACGGCGAGGACCGAGGAGACTCACCTCCACGCAGCGGCTGGTCTCCTCCACCTGGCCGATCACCGCCTGGATCCGCTCGTAGCTGCCGACCAGCAGGGCGATGGAGCCGCTCAGCTCGGCCTGGTGGACGCAGATGACGGAGCCCCCTGAAACTTTGTTAGCATCGTGGGCTAATCCAGTGGCCTCCACTTAGCTTAGCACGATTCACGGCAATGCACGGTGAGTGTTAGCTTAGCTCCACCAGCTCCACCCTCCAGATCTTTCACAGAGACTGTGAAACCTTCTAGCTTCACACCACTTCTTCTTCAGCCCCCTCCCCACCAGCGGCGCCCCCCGGTGGACATCTCCTGCATCTCCCTCACCTTCTGCTGGCTGAAGACGGCGTCCAGCGGCTCCACCTGGCAGCCCTGGTGGCGCCCGAACACCTTGCACAGCGAGCAGGTGGGCTGGCCGCACGTCACGCAGTAGATGTTGATCTTCTCCTGGTGCTCCTCACACTGGGGCTGCTCCTCCTTCACCTGGGGGGGGGGCTTACTGACACACACACACACACACACACACACACACACACACACACACACACACACACACACACACACAAACACACAGAAAGATACACACACACACACACACACACACACACACACACACACACAAACACACACACACACACACACACACACACACACACACACACACACACACACACACACACACACACACACACACACACACACACATACACACACACACACACACACACACACACACACACAAAAATCAAATCAAAAAAACAAAAAAAAAACAAACACAAAAACAAAAACAC
>CAAKHD010010751.1:28784-79153 GCA_901007705.1 Fistularia tabacaria | reverse complement strand
GATGAGGATGGATAGGATCAGAAATGAGTCCATCATAGGGACAGCTCATGTTAGATGGTTTGGAGAGAAGGTCAGAGAAGCCAGACTGAGATGGTTGGCTCATGTACAGAGGAGGGATAGGGACTATATTGGTAGATGGATGTTGGAATTGGAGATGCCAGGCAGGAGGTCTAGAGGAAGACCGAAGAGAAGATTTGTGGACGTAGTGAGAGAAGATATGAAGGTAGTTGGTGTGAGAGAGGAGGATACAGAGAATAGGGTTAGATGGAGGAGGTTGATTCGCTGTGGCGACCCCTGAGAGGGAAAAGCCGAAAGGAAAAGAAGAAAACCACAAATATAACGCTCTGCGTCAACTGAAATAAAATCAAATGGTATTAAGGGCCACTAGATGGAGCAGAAGAGCGATAAAACCTGCAGAAGTCAAAGGGGGTGATGGGAGGTTGTGTTCAGGTTCGGTGTTTTATTTTGAAACTGCTCCCGCTTTTTATTTTCTAAACGGTCCTTCTAAGAGCCGTCGTTTCCGGCTGCGGGTGATGTAAAGTCGCACCGAGCCAGATTACACTTAGTATCCGGGACCGCCGACTGACGAACACACAGCCGCCTCCGACCGGCCTCGAAGTACTTAGAGCCGCCGTCATGGATCTGGACCCGACCGTCGTTATTCCCGCCATCCTCTTCACCGTCGTGGCCGTTTATTTCGCTTCTTCGCTCCTCAAGAAGCCCGACACCTCCTCCTCGTCCTCAGCCGGCAGCAAGAAGCGCAAAGTGGAATACGGGGATGACGTTCCTCCATCCAGAGCCCTCGGGCAGCCACGCCTGCCGGAGCCCGAAGCCTCCCCGCGCCCGGACCCTCCGGCTCCGGTAGTGGAGAACCTCGGAGCCGCGGAGAACATCCCGGTCACGGTAAGACCTACCGATGGAATCTAAGAATAAATTCACCCGTGTTTTTAATTCATGGATTTACTTGGATGTGGAAGTTTATTTTATTTTATTTTATTTTTTTTTTAACTTCGTCAATGAAAGTTTACGGCCTGTGTTAAAACTGTTAATCTCTGAAATATTCCTCAATCCATAGACGTCACTGTCATCAATAATCACACGTCTCAACCCCCCCACTTCCCCCCACGGATGCACTGAGAAATACCACAAGTACTATTAATCTCATATGTAATAACCGGTAATTATCACGTTAAAAAACGGATGTGACAGTGCGTCCAGGAGGACTGAGGTTTCCGCGGAAAACTATTTATCCTCCAGCTATTAAACTAGGATGGTCCTCCAAATCTGATGTTAACTGACTTAACATTCACTTGGAACTGTACATGTGCAGCAAAGTGATACACCAGTTTCACTCATTTGAATCTGCAACAATGAACGTCTAACCCTCCAAGAATTACTGCGGATGTTTTTAGCTTCGGAAAAGTATTGTCTAAAAAATCAGTTATGACATTATAATTACAAACTATTTACCGGTATGAAAAGCCTCGCAGCTGCTTTATCCATCAAGTTCTTCCTCCTGCGCCAAGAGGAGTGTCCACTAATCCTGCAATCATGTGAAATATGTCATGAGTGAATCCGCAACAATCAGCAATGTGCTACTGAAAATCTGCAAGAAATTAATGTAAAACTGAGAAGCAATTTGCTGAAAGGCGCTTGGAAAGTGAACTAAAAGTTTGATAAAGTTTATGAAAAAAATAGAAAATTAAAGAAATTGCTCTGAACATATTTAAAAAAAAAAACCTTCAGATTTGAAGAGCCAATACAACTGAAATTGCTTAAATATTTAAAAGAAATCGCCTCAAAACTATGTGGACTAAGGAATTTGAGCATTTTTTTCAGCAGGTATAAATGACCTGGTGTGTAACATTCAAACTCATATTGCAGGTCTTTTTGTGAAGAGATTCGGTGTTCCCGATGTGCTTGCTGATGTTTATTCAACATCATGGAGTCTTTTTCAACATCTGCTCGCAATTGTTAAGGGTAACTGTCAAACAGCTGATTTGATGTACTAGTTAAGTAATTAAAAAAAAAAAAAAAAAAGTTTTTCAGATATGGAGCAGCATCTGGAGGTCTGGTGATGTAACTTTGGGTCAGTCCGCACGTTGACCCCGACCCCCCCTTCCCATACCCTGTGGCTTCGGAGGTGCTGCCTATAAAAAGCTCGGAGGAATGTACCCGCTGTTGCTGGAACGAAGCCTGCCCGCTATATTTGGAGGAAAACATACATCCCTTATATACAGCAACAGTGTGGTGGTGGTCGGTGTGACACGTGGTCTGGAGCTGCAGGTGTTACGTTGATAAAACAGCACTTTTTTGTTTGAGCATGAAATATGAGCAAATACACGTGAATGAAAAAAGTTCACATCAATTAAGAAAATACGCCAACATTACAGTGAATTATATTTAAAAACTGAAGAAAATAAAAAGAATGAGTAATTCAGATTTATTTATCTGTTCAACTGATGAAGAGGCAGAACTACATAGTGGCATTTTTGAAGCAGGGTTATATTTTGCTATAATAGTAATATGTGACCGAAATGTATCAATGAATAGATGAAGTCTCATTTAAAGTGAGACTGCAGGTTTAGGTTTGCTTTCAAAGAAAGTCAAAGTTTTGCATCAAAATCGCATACTGTTAGTTTCATTTGAAATCTAAGAATGTGCTAGCAATAGAGACACAATTGACCTAAGACCAGCATGGACCTGTCTTGACTTGTGACTGTTGAAATTTATATCATAATATCAGTATAACTATCATATTGGTTAATAACAAATCTATAATCTATTCATTATATAAGATTTTGCATTGTCAGTGCATGTGTCAGTGTCTGGTGGAGCCTCTCAGAATATTCACCTGCAGCCGTCCTGCTCATCATGTCCAAGCTGTCGCGTTGACTCTCTGACATTTATGTTCTTAGCATGTTGTTCTCCTTCGTCTTCTAGAGTTTCAGCTCCCCTGTCCTGCAGCCTAAAAAGGAAGTGGCCCGGGTACATAGGCAGAGGCCGAAATGTGCTGGTTCAGTTTAAAACAAGAGCGTTGGGAAACGCAAAGCGGTGTTAGCGAGTACTCTTGTTCTGTTCGGAATTCCTCCGCCCTCCTCATTCTTTGAGCCTGACGCATGGCGATATGATCGAGGCTCCATGTCTGGACATCAAGCAGGTCTGCAGAGGAAACATCCAGTAACAAGCTGATTTTCACATCCCCACAAATTAATTTCATAGATAAAAACAACAACAAAACACACAAACAAAAATAACACATCAATACAATAAACCATTAAACACTGAAATCAGTATCTATCACGGATGTAATTATGTGATTTGCTGAAGAAGTTTGCTGTCTGTGTTTAAACACAAAAAGGCAATGGGACCTGTCTCGGGTAGTGATTGGCGTTTAAAGCAGCCAATAGCAGAGCTGAGCACGCAGCGGCAGCCCCTCTCTAGTTGGTCTGATTCTGTGCAAAAGGCCATGAGAAACTGGCATCATGGCTGACGAGAACAATTTAATTGGATTCGTAATTAGCGAAAGCCCCCGGGTGCAGAATGAGTCAGAGAACATTCTTACCCTTTACAGGAGAAATAAGAAAAAAAGTAGAGAAACTTTGCACATTGAAGACTTATTCTCTATTCTTATTTCTTTTGTTGATCGACCTGATCGTTACGCTTTCACACTGCATGAATTGGCTTGAGGACGGGTCTGTCGCTTGAGAGGTAGCCGTATCTGAGCTAAATCTGAAAATAGAAAAAAAAAAAAACAGCTGACCTGAAAATACATCAAATCATAAACAACTGCAACCACCATTTGTTGTGATTAGTTTTGATTATTTATTTATTTTGGTCTTTTATTACTCATTATTTTGTAAATCTCTTTTGGCTGTTTATCATAACTGCCCTTATTTACACTATCTTTATACATGAGGGCGACTGGAGGTAAATGGCAAAATGCATTGGACTATAATTTAATCAATCAAATAATTCCAGTCCACCCCCACTCCCCTTGTGGCCTTCACAGACTTTCAATCTCTTTGAGCGCTGTGTTCCTCCTACACCTTTGCAGCAGCCAGAAACGAGAAATAGTCCCTCATCAAAACTGGCGTGGGTCGGAGCACATCGGCATCAATCCGTTGGGCCCGACAGCTTTCAGTCTCGTTGGCGTCTTCGTTCCCGGTGCACGCAGACTGATTTACAAAGATGGGAGAAGGACTATCTTCAAAAGTAACAATATATTCCTTCAATTGAGAGCTAGAAAAATCAAAATCTATTCAAGTAATAAGTACCAGTGTAAAAGAAATGCCACAAGCTGATACAGTAATAAAAAAAAGCAGAAAGTGAGTGATTGCATATTTAGCATATTTAGATTTTAAAAAGCAACAATATCGAGTCTCTTGTGCACAATTCCAGTATTGGGTTCAGAGTGGGGGGGGGTTCCAGGTGGAGATATCGTTTGTGTAAAATGTCCTGGAGGAGGAGGAGGTACAAGGCTTTTTTTTCAATCCCTCAACCTCCGATACCATCCTTTTATAAAGTGCATATTCTCTATTTTGTATTTCAAAACAATGGAAAGTGAGATTTTCATTAGTTGGATTAAGTACTTTAGAATTAAGATTGAAAAACTTACTTGAGTTTTATAAGAGCAATTCTTAATGTTTTGACGTCTCTCTCTCTCTCTCATACACACACTCATATACAGTATACAGTATATACATATATATATATACACACTCACATTCTATTTATACTGTAATAGGCTCATATCACAACACATGATCCTCTTGTCACTGTTTGACCCATAGATGACCCATTAGATTACTGTTAATTCTTTCATTACTAATCCAGATTACTAATCTGGAGTCCAGGGAGTCTCAGTGTTTTCACTCCCTTCAAACCCACAAAACTCATTACCATTGTTTTCATTTATTCATTGAAGCCTGACAACACATTTGGATTTCTATGATTTCTGTTGAGTCACTCAAGTAGAGCTATTTGTTCATTAGTATGCTGATTTTAAAATAATTGCTGGCAAAATTTAAAGGATTTCTCATTGATATATGTGTGTGTGTGTGTCTGTCCGTCTTTTTTAAATACATTTTTATCACCGCTCTAGATGTTAGCCTGAGAGGAAATCAGTGAGATTACTCTTTTTAGCTCTAAGTCATGAATGACTCAACAGTATGGCTTTGGTGAGTCAGCAACTCTTGATTATTCTGCTGTTTCATGGGAGAGGAATTCTGGGTAGGGAAACTGGGACTGGTGTTCCCAGTTGGTGGGCTGCAGTGGGATTTTGAGACCAGCTGAGACCCACCCACTGGCATCTGACCCCCCGGACATTTATGTGGTGACTCAGAAGATGCAGAAATGTGGCGTTTAGGGTGTTGTTCCCTGCCGATGTGGCCGACTGCAGCTGTTGGACACTAAAACTAGCTGAACCACTGATCCTAAAACATTTTGTGTTTTATTTTTACTTTTACAGACTGAACATGGATACGAATCTGACCTTGCTTTATTTATTCACTTTATTTATCAAAATTAAATATATCACTGGAAAACATAACTTAACTGCACAATGCCAAGGCACTGAAATCTTTCAAATCAGCCGCAGTCTCAAACTTGCATTCAAAATAAAATTAAAGTAAATAGAATTATTGCTATGAATAGGTACCATTCTTTTTTAAAAAGGGGTGGTATGAGATCTATCTATCTGTCTGTAGATATATATATGGATATGTATCAATACATATCTGTCTCTGTTGTCTTTACTAACAGATTCTTTTATCATACATTTTCTAGACTGTTGTCTTACCTTGTCGGATTTTAGTTGCGTGTATAGTTAAGCTTACAGCATATTAAGTGCATGTTTTGGGACAGAGCTTTTGATTGCCCAAGGACTTCAATTCAAGTCGAAGTCATTAAATAAGACATTTCCCACCCAGTTAGGGCATTCCAACCTGGCACGTTTTTCAGATGATGACTGAATTAATGGTGTTCCAGTATGCTTTTGTGTGTGTGTGTTGACAGGTGTTAGAGAAGGGTTTATTTGTGTCGATGGCTGTCAGCTGCATGTGGTGCAAAGGAGCTACAGGTGACGGAGGTCAGATCCTCGCTGTCTTGTTCCACTACTCTTGTTACAAAGGCTTGATCCGCAAACACGGCATAAGTGGTCCTGCTTTTATTTGATTGGAATCCCTTTGTTTCCTCAGGCTGCTCCGGAGGCAGAAGCAGTTCCTGAACCTGAACCAGCTCCAGAACCAGAACCAGAACCAGAACCAGAACCAGAAACAAAACCAGCAGCAGAACCTGTCACAGAAGAATATGTTGCGGAACCAGTTGCAATGCAAGAGCTAGCCTTAGTCCCTGAAGCCGTCCCAGAGTCAGCTGCAATCCTAGAACCAGTATCTGAACCAGAACCTCTCCCAGAGCCAGTTGTAGTCCAAGAACCCATAGCTGAACCTGAAACTCTCCCAGAACCAGCGGCAGTCCATGAAGCAGTATTTCACGCAGAGCCTGTCCTAGAGCTAGCTGCTGTCCAAGAACCCGTGTCTGAACCAGAACCCGTCCCAGAGCAGATCACAGTCCAAGAACCCATAACTGAACCAGAACCTGTGCCGGAGCTAGCAGCAGCCTCAGAGCCTGCTTCGGCCCCGGAGCCAGAACCTGAAGTTGAGTATGATATGGAACAGGTAATCTTGGAGCAAGTAGATGAACCAGAACTTGTGGAGGAGGATTCCATGCCTGAGCTGGTCCCCAAAGAAGAGCCCCTACCCGTCCCTGCTGACAAGCCAGAACAAGATGTGGTGCTGAATGAAGGTGAGATGATGTCTCGTCGTCCTCAGGTTCTGTTAATTCTTATTGGGTTCTTGTGTTGGTTAATGCAATACTAGAAGCATCGGCTTGTGTTACATCAGCGTTACCATGTTCATGCTTGTTATTAATGCACATGCAGCCTTCTTTCTACACTCAGCTGTTGCTTGGCCCATGTGATCTGTAATGTATTTATCTATTTTTTTAATCTAGATATACTGCACAAAATCAATTGAAATGCCAATTCATCTTATTTTAAATTTGCAGAGGTCATAGCTGTCCATCAGTGAGACAATGTCCTCTATATAACTCCCGGTTTCTTGAAAGTCATTTGAAAAGGTACTTCTGTTCTTGATAAAAAGCCCCTTTGGCAGCGTGTCAGAAATCAAAACAAATGAAATTATCTCTATTCTGACCAAAGTGCTGATGTTCTTTTCTCCGTGACAGTTGAAAGTGTTTGAACTGTGACACGACGTTGAGGGATGGCCTTTTTTAAATGTTTGTCTCGTGCAATTCCTCCCTCTCTGTCCCCACGCAGTCTAATCTGTGAATCGAGCGAAGGCGTCTTCTCAGGCACGTGTCCGTGGCTGCTCAAGCCAGATAACAGGTTTCTGTGAAAAGTGTGTGTGACTGCAGCGGAGCTCCCAGAAGCCCCGCTCTGCCATGGAAACAACATCAACACACATTTAACAAAAATAATGAATATGAAGATTAACTTAAGAAGAAAAATCTTCTGTTTGGGAAATTAGAAAATACCCTTGATCCATGTAGGGAAGGGAAATGACTCAAACCACTATGTATGGGTATGTAGTGGTGATTCGCTGTACTTTTTTTTAGTTAATATCACTCAGAAATAACCAGAAAAATAGCAAGATTGACCTTAAAAGCACTTATTAGCAGTGATCTGAAATAATTAGAAATGGCCTGTAAAGCATTAAAACCATTTCTCTGAAATTAGTGAGACTTTAGATACAAAGTGAAAATGTCAGAGCATTATGATTTATTTCTAACAAGAAAAACATAACAAGGACAAAGTTTATGTAGTGACAATGTGTCAAATATAAAGTTACGTATTTGTTGTGTCGCCATTTCGATACAGTGATTTGATACTTCATCAAACTGGTGTTTCAATGGAGCTCAAAGTCCGTCAGTTGTTTACAAGCTGTTAGTGTATGTATGTATGTGTGTGTGTGAGTCGGTTGCATGTGTGTTCGTTGAGCAGCCATCTGTTTAACGGGGATGAAACTTAATCCACGGCCGTTAATAAAGCTCTTGGCCTCAGAGTGACGTCTGCCTGCTGCTCGACGGAGGGCCTCAGGTGCCCAAGATGTGCGGCTCGGCAGGTGGACGGACAGGTGGATGGACGGCGGATGGGCGGGCACGCTCATTGTTCCATCAGTACAACAGCTGTTTGTGCCAACACAATCCAGTTAGGGATGAGATCAAGGACCCGAATCCCAAAGTCAGTTCAGTCACAGCAGTGGAACTCGCACCATTATAAGATAAGATAAGATAAGATAAGATAAGATAATACTTTATTGATCTCCATAGGGGAAATTCGGGTGTTGCAGCAGCAACATTAGAGAAAAAGAAAAAAAAAGGAAAGATAGATACACACATATATCAGTGCAAACACATATGCACATATGTCAACATACATTCCCACACACACGTTTACATACATATATACACACACATACCCACACCTACATATAATATATATACACATACACACAATATACACTTACACATGTATACACACACACCTATACCTACATATAATATATATACACATATACACATGTACACAATATACCCAATACACACATACGCATATATACATATACATTAAGGAGGTGCTTCTAACTTGTGAAGCAAGCCAGGGTTTTCCCAGTCAAATCTTCAATGCTTTGGAGCCAGATCCGGGTTACAGAGCGCGCCCCTCCCTAACCCCCCGAACCCCCAAGATTAAAAAAAAAACAAAAAACATAATTCCAAACAAATGAAAGGGTTTTGAATCTGTTACAGAGAAAAATTGAGCAGCCGAAGCAGGTGGAAAAATTGACAGGTTCGAAGACTTTCATTTAACCATTTGAAATCACTTAGAGGTAATCTTGTGGCATGTAATTCAAAGCTCTTTTTTCTTCTATGAGTTCCAAGTCTTTGCTGCAAATGGTGCAATAAGTAGAAAACATAATCCACTGACTTTACTCCGTCCCTGCAAGCCTTAAATTGCAACGGATTCTTAAAAAAAGAAACAACAAATCCAGTAACACCGAAGAGGGAGAGGGTTTTCCAAGATAGCAGGCTGGTCACAAGTCATCTCTTTTGACCACTTACCTGGATCCCTGTCAGACAGTTGCTGCGGTGATGCCTACCTTTTAAATGCAAAAATATCACTGAATAATGAAACACTGGTCCGAATGAATTTTGAAAATTGACATTTTTATTTACAATCTCCAGATGCTTAGGTACTAATTTGAGATTTGCTGACACAAAATAATAAAAAAAGGCAAATATTTCATAATGAAGCTCAATGAAAACACATTATTTTGCCTGATTAAACTTTTCCATCAACCAAGAAACCCCTTGTCTGAAGAACAAACCCCCGGATCTTATCAGTTACGGGCTGAGAGCTTGATTAGTGTTCCGCAAGTCCATTAAACGATTAATCCGTGAATTGTGTCAGGACTAAAATGTGGCATGCACTGAGAGACCTGTTAAAGCTGTTACACCTGGGAAACAAAGAATTCAGATCCTTCTCTCCTTGATATGTGAGGCCCGAGATGGCCACGTCTCAGGTTTGCCCTCCTTGTGAATAAAATAAAAAAGCGAAAACACTGACCAGGAGGTTAAACCTAGAGTTAAACTTATCGGCGAAATGTTCCTCTGGGGTTAAATCTGAATGCTGACGCTGAGCCTCATGTTAGCTTCTTTTCTCATCGTTTCAGTTTTAAAGATTTCAAATTATGACAGGACTGTGTAAGTACACGTTGGCAGTTAATGACTTGTAGTCTGTATTGACGATATAATGCATGTACAAAACAATGCATAGCTTTACACTGCCAACAAAATATCACTCCATAGTGTTTCAAATAATAACATAATCATGTAGATACTGATCAGTAAAGTGTAAAGATGTTTCTGAAAGTGGGTGATGTTCTGCTCCAGATGTGGCTGCGGCTGAGGAACAGGTGAAGTTCACCCCGGGGAAGAAGCAGAGCAAGTTCGAGACGCTGATGACGAAGGAGGAGATCGAGGAGGAGCAGAGGTCAGTGGGGAGTCTTTTTCTGTGTTACCGTGGCAACGTGCTTTGTTAACATGCTAACACAAACACACACGCACCTGCCTGGCTGAGGTGCCTTCGCTTGCATGAAATGAAAAAGTTCAACAACGCGGCCTGATCTATGTCAGTGTTTCAGTTTTATTTCAGTAATAATGATATTTTTGACATTTGGCAAATCTAATATGCCAGTATTTCAAAATTGGTGCAATGTTTTATCAATTTCAACTAGTTACTAATTCTTAGCTTTTTTTTTCCTATATTTACCTTCTTTCCCATCCTGTGTGTGGCATTTTTTTTACTATAGCCTTCGAATATTTCTCCTCACATATTGTACATCCTGGTCAGATCGTTCATGCCAGGTCATAATTCTCAAATTTGAAGTAACATCATTGAATACTGCGAATAAGGTTATAATTGAGTTAAATCCCTTTTAACAAGAGTCACCAGCATAGTGGGGGTTACCTCGGGGACGAGGATCACAACTGTGATGTAAGTAATATGAACTTTATTCAGGTAGCTCTGGCTCAACAGTAAGCCTAGATTACTGGCCCGTGTTACAAACTGGGTGATACTCTCTCATACAGTAAATATTTTCACAGTTTGTAACACGGGTCAGTAATCTAGGCTCACTGTTGAGCCAGAGCTACCTGAATAAAGTAATTAAAAGTGATACTCTCTCATACAGTAAATATTCTCATATTTACTGTATGAGAGAGTATCACTTTTAATGTAGATGTGGTGAAAAAACAAGATTTTTTTGCAAGCCTCCGCTGATCTGAATTTTGAGTTTGTGTGCTAAATAAGCAAGTTTAAAAGTCGGGCCTGCCAGGTTTCTAAATAAGTAAACCCCTCTGTATTTCTTCAATCGACATCACCCTGCCCCAGGGTGAGCAGAGCAAGATGTTACATAACTCTGGAGCTCAACTGAGGAGTTAAAACGGCGAGGTAAAGTCAGGAGAATATAAACACACTGTGTTTCTTTTCCTCCCGGGGAGTCAACGTCTGAGGCCTCCTGATTGGACACTTCTGGTGTCTCCTGGCACGGCTGCTTTATGTCTCATGACAAAGGGAAAAGGAAAATTCCTTGTTCCCTCTCGTGTAAAAAAAGCCATCAGCAGCTTTTGTGTGAATTGCAGTTGAAGGCTAAAACCCCTTGCATAAAAATCTGGAAGTAAGGGAAATACCGATTTTGTTCTCAGGTTTATCATTGTTTCTGTTCTAAAATGACAAAATGACAATATTCTAGAATACCCCCAAAATAAGGAAATATCTCTGCATTTTAAGTGCAATGATGCAAACAACTGTATATTAGATAAAAATAAAAGACACTAAAGTAAAAACACGTTGAAGGTTGTGTTTGACAGTTGTCAAGGACGTCAGAAAACAAACTTTTCTGTTTGACCTGAGGTCAACTGTGCGCAAAGAATAACTACATATGAATTAAAGCATACAATGACACACAGTTTCAAGTCCCTCAGACCAGTTGCTGGATTATCAATAATGTAATGGTCTATAATGTGAGAACTGAACTTGTCCAATAATAGATCCATGAGTTACACCTAGGGTTGTCAGTGCAGTTTGCAATATCACCTGTAAGTGGCTGGGATGTATTAAGCAGAAAGTGACTATGTTGTCCCGAAACATTATGAGCTGGAAATAAGACAAAAAAAAGCCTCGATAAGGATATGAGCAACTTTAACGAAGGCCAAAAAAGTTATGGCCGACGACTGGGTTGGAGCATTTCCAAAACCACAGCTGTTGTGGTCCAAGCTTTTCTTGGTCAGCTGTGGTCAGAAGCTACCAAAAGCTTTCCAAAGAAGGGATATATGTCAACAGATGACAGGGCCATTGGCGTCCCAAGTTTTTGTGATGTGAATCGGGAATGAAGGCCGGCCCATGTGGTGGGATCCAACAGAAGAACTACTGACACTCGGTTAGTCGCCTCTGATTGACAGGTGTGTCAACACAATTGTCAGTGTTGGTTTTGTGCCTGCAAACTAAACAAGGTGGAGATTGCATTGTTGGAAGAGCTCAAGTTGAAAGACCGTGTGATGCCTTATGGTGGGTTTACACTTTAGCACTTTAAAATTATTTTTAAAAGACCTGTGTGAAACTTTCATCTCACACCAGCTGTAAAGACTAGTTCTTCGAGTTTTAAGTCTCATCATAGTCTCAGCATAGTCTGAGGACTGTGGAACTCACAACTAGACTTTACAACGATTTTGAAAAGATTCGTGGAAAACTACATGATTTGCTTCCCATCATGCTCGAACCAGGTTTCCTGTTTCCTGTCCTGTTGATTCAGTTTCTATGGTGACGTAACACAAAGACTTGTGATAATATCAAACAGTTTGTTATTTTTATTTAGGTACGACAGTACTGAGGCTTAAGACTGCCAGCTCACACTTAAATACCAAGATGACGAGTCCAATAAGACTTCCCGACAACTCTAAAGATTTCCGTCCGACTTCCAGTTTTAGGTCCGCTACTGGAAAATCGGTGTAAGGTGTAAGCCCAGCATTAGACATTCATTGGGGACACCTTGGGTTCTACTGTTTTTATGAAATGCATCACCTTCCTAAACATTGTTGCAGACCGAGGTCATCCTTCATGGAAGACATATTAATGGCAATGGCTTACCTAGAATCTCTCTAGATCACAAACTAATTGATCATCCGTTGGATGTAATGGACTAAGAAATCTGATCCATGGAGGCTACTTGGAATTTGATGGGATGTAGTGGTCATGTCTTGGTGCAAAATAAAATTGAGAGGTCTCAAGTTCTGTTACAAGTTAACCTGAGAAAAGTCATTTCACCACGATTGCCTTCTCAAAGAGAAGCTGCAAATGTTTTCAGGATGAAGTTAAGGTGAAGTCACGCCTCAATGGTCAAGTGACACAAAACCAAATGAAGAAAATATTTTAACTGTGAAAATCAAATGTATTAAGAGGAAGAACGACTCTGGAGCCTCATTTAAAGTCCCTTTCGTCTGTTGAGTGACTGTTAAAGCAGTAACCACGATTCATCGCTGATGAAAAACCGTGAGAATTAGCCGGAGTGAAACACATGGTCCGACTCACTGTGTGAAAAGATATAACTGCTCAAAAAACTTAACTGCATTATATTCTTTTCAATGTGTCACAAGCCTGGTGCCTTCTTTTAATAAAATCAGCTCAGATCAGGACATTTAGCTTCTTTTTTATTGGATTAAAGTTCTTGTGATCAGTTCTATGGAATTCAGAGTCCCCAGAAACCTATCGTTGACATGAAGTGTGTGTTTGAAAGGTAACAACTGATCCAAGACAGGACAAAGTACAATGTGCAACGTTTGTAAATGCCCCAAAAAAAATCATGTTAAAATTTGAATATTTGTCATTAAGCTGGGGTTTGTGTGCAACACATACAATAAGATGGTATAGATTATATATTGTTATAGAGCAAGATGTTTTGTCCAGCTGTTAATTGTTCCAGTATTGCAAGGCTGTTTGAGTAACATCTTGAAAACACCAGACAAGTTTAGAATTTGGAATTTTTTCATCTGATTTCAAATACCGAGAAAAGACTAAACCTTTGACCCATTTTTTGGGGGTGTTTGGGTAACTTCCCCTCATGGTTAAAGTTGAACTAAACACAACACCTTTGTCTTGAATTTAACACTTTTTTGAGTTGAATGTTCTCAAAAAAAATCAAAACCCTGTCCCATGGTTTTGGAATAGTCTTTGTTTTGTAACTGAACTTCTGACTTTATTTCAGCCCTTTAGGTTTCAGTCAAGGTTAGTTTGGTGTTTTGGCAAGATACCTGATTTTTTTCCAGTTTTTCACATTTGTTTTGAGACGTGTATTTTGAACTCGACATCTAGCTCTTGCTCTTTCTGTCTGTAGAAATTGTTCATGATATCATCTCATTATAATTTTCAAGAAACACCTGACTTTACAAAAAGACATTGCCATTTTTCTCTTTTTTCAACAGCCATAATTGAACATTTTTTCCAAAAAATGGCATTGAAACTTCAACTTATTCACTGTAGGTGTTTTACGGACTTCCTTTGAACAGTTTTCATAATATTATCTCATTTTAAAGGATTTACATCTGCATTGGGAGTCAGACATCCGATCAGTAAGAAGAACCTCTGTTGGGTTGTCAAGGAGATTTATTTGTCAATGACAGTCTCTCACTGCCACCGCCTTTATCTTTGCAGGATAGAGTTTACATCAGATTTTACTTCTCTCTAATCACCAACAGCACACACAGTGTGTTAGGAAACAAATGGTAAGATGATTTTTTTTCTCATACTGAAAAACCTCGTAACACCCGGCATCCCCCTGGATCCCGCCCCTACACCTTCCTACCCTCCCCTTCGAAATCCACCGCAATTACGATGGATGGATGTTTTGCTGGACATCCCAAAGTCTAGTTACAAATCTAAATGTGTGATTATGATAATAATCACGATCCAATAATTCAACGGTTATAATCAAACTGACAAAATAATACGGAATAACACATGTATCTATTAAAGTTTGGCAGTTTTGTTTCCAGGCTGCTATTAAACCTGATATGGCTCATGTTTTTTTTAAACTTTTAATTTGAAGTATATTTATTGATTGTTGAAGTTTTTCCAAGGATATAATACTGTAGTTTCATTGTAATTTTTGAACAACATAAAACTTTAGACAGAATAATGTTTTTATTTATTAATCATATATCTATTCTTATATATTTATATTCAATATTAAATACCTGATCAGTTTGCTTTACATATATGTACATTTTCAATTGTCACCATTTCCAGCTGGACATCAGCGTTGTTAGGACCTTGTTGTCCAGCGCTGGATACTGACGACAATAGCTGATGATGCATTCGTGTTGCTTGAAAAGATGATTTGTTAATTTGTTAATTCATCAGAAACTAATGTCTTTCCATCATCCGAATGTTAATGTTAATGTTAAAATAAAAGAAGGGACATCTAAGCATCTTCTGGCTTCGATATTTTTCTGCACCCAGCCTTTGGTTCAGTGTTGAACTTTTGATATCAGTCTGATTTCCCCACCCAAATTTAAAAAAGCCCACTGGCTTTTCAGTGTTTTAACTGAACATTAAATTGACATTAAACACAGTACTAAAATACTGTAATAACCAACTTATAATTATTAGATGGTAATAATAAAAATGTGTGTGTGTATTTATATATATATATATATATATATATATATATATATATACACACATTATATACATATAGTATACCAGCTAATATGTTTTTATAATCCCCAAATGTTGGCATCAACTCCACATATCCAGGATCAGGTGACTCCCGTATTGTTTTGTGAGTGACGTGGTAACCTTCTAGAAAAAATGTTTTATTGATTATTTAGCAAATCAGTGATTGGCAGGTAGATTACGAAACAAATCAATCATTAAATGTTGAATATCTGCTGATAAATTTTGATCAGTGAATAATAATCCCTCTAAACCTGTGATTATCCTCCCCTTTGACACCTTGAACTTCCTGTAAATTGGCCTTGTTTTACCTGGAGCCTGATTGGCTTTCCAGGTAAAACAGGTTCACCTGCTTCATCTGTTTATACCCAGTTGTTATCCAACATCCAGCTGAGCGCCACCGTGCCATCAGTCCTGTAGAATCTAGTAGACATTGTGACAAACCAGGCGAGGGATGGGAGGGGGGACAGGCCCTGAGACGAGGACAGTGTGGGTCATGTGTCGTCGTATCAGGAAACACAAAAGGTCCTATAGAAAGCCACCCCACAAAGGATGCATTCTCTGCCAGGGCACTAATGGAGGGTCACGTGCCAGACGCTCAGAAAAAATAACACACTGAGACGCTGCGGATAAGGATTTACACGTGGCGTTTTTATGTCACTCTTTGTTCGGTGCTGCAATCAAAGGAAGTTCAAAAGAAATGGTCGCTGTGACTGTACACACACATTATAGACTGAGTTCTGTAAACTGGCCGCGATTTTAAGGTAACAGTTTATCCAAAGCGAGACAATGAAACAGATGATGATTCAATGTTAGCACAGGTAACTGCAGAGATGCTGAGTCAGTGTTACTTTGACTCATTGGTAATGTGACTCAGTGGCATAATTACTCAATGGCACTCTGACTTAGTAGTTTCACGACTCAGACTCATGGTTCTTTGATGCAGCGGTTCTCCGACTCATTGGTCAATTAGTGGTAAACTGTCTCAGTGGTACTCTCGTTCAATATACTGTGACTCAGTGGTACCTTCGTGTTGATTGGTACTGTGACTCAAAGGTACTCTGACTTCGTAGTACGATGACACAAATTTTCTGACTCACTGGTGAATTATTGGCACACTGACTCATTCGTACTCTCGTTCAGTGGTACTGTGACTCAGTGATTCCTAATTTAGACAAACTGCGGCTCAATGGTACTCCGACTTAGCAGGGGTTCTCTGAGTCTTTGGGGAATTGGTTGTAAACCGGCTCAGCGGTACTATGACACAGTGGTACTGTCATTCAGTGGTACTGTGACTCCGTGGTACCTAATTGAGTCTCACTGTGACTTGGCGGTAATAAGACTGAGTTCATCCTAACCGAGTCTTAATCTGACTCAAGTCAAATTTAGAGTTTCGAAAGGATGAATCCCTCTGACTCCAATGGTCCTCCAGCCTATCAAGTGGAATTTAATCAACACTGTCATTTCCTGTCTTTGATAGCAGATACTTTTCCTCTTCAGAAAAATTAGCTTCATGAACGTGAGATCCTGAGAGCAACGGTATACTTAGTATACTCTACTTTGCATCTCGAGTGGCAGGCTGAGGATGCATGACCCCAGTGTTTTTCTGCAGCACTGATACAGAATCCAATTCGAATCCTTTTACCAGAGCCTGAGAACCAGCACATATTACTAGTACTGATCCACAGCTGCCCCCCCACCCCACCCCTACCAGCAGTGGCCCAGATTCATTTGGAACAGCATGAAGTCCAGGTTGCCTTCTTCGGGATTGAAGAGCCTCCCGCAGCACAAGTGCAACCATTGCATCAAATCTCGGTCATGCTTTTGAGTTATTGCGGTTCGCTGATGCTGAAGGCCTGGTGCTCGCTCCTCTGTGCTGACTGATCCCGTCACGTGTGAGCTTCTGCCCAGCTGCCGCGTCCTAACCTTTGCTGCATGCTGCCCGCTAACCTCATGCCTACGGTGAGTGATCTGATGCTTTCACAGGAACACAGCTTGGTGTAACTTCGTACACACCTGTGCACTCTCTCTCACACACATACATACACACACACAAACACACATAATCAAACACACAGCCATAAGCAGCTCTTTAAGTCAATCAAGCTCACAACAGCCAGATAAAGGTTCAGATACTTCAAGTAAGTACAGCAATGAGTGTTTCCACTCAATTACTGCTTGCATTGACTGTCTGCAAGGATCAACTTTTGAATCATGTGTTTAGAGTTGAAAGTGTAATATGAGAAATCGAATAAAACCCAAGTAAGTCATTATTAATGGTGGTGATGATTATATTATGAAAAGACATTATTTTTAAACAAATGCACTGCAAATAAAAGCAGGTAATCGTATCACTGTAATAATCTTTATTTAAGCAGCATTTATAGAAATACACAAGTTTGCCATCTCTTGATAAAGAGCATGAGCAATATAAAATTAATTGCCCATCAAGATAGACACATATAAATAGAATACAACTATTAAATCACACAATTAAACATTTATTTTGAAGTTACAGTAAAAAAAAACTTAAATGAAATGTTTTTGTTCTTATAGCCATGTGAACTTTTCCTCTCTAAAAACGTACTGAAGGAACTGACTGTTTCTCCTCCACCCTACCAGAGTGCCTGAGTGAATGGTGCGACATCTTCATCCCTCCTCGCATCCTCCCAGGCGAATCTCTGAAGACAAAGATGACGCCCTCCACGGACTCTCACGATGAATTTCTTCAAAGTGCCTTCAAGGATCTACTCATCTTTTTTTAGTATTTACTGCTGAAGACAGATTTTCCAGGTGTTGAAGTATGAGATTCAAGTAAACAGAGAGTGTGCCTAGTTGTTGTATCCGTAGGATTGGGTTGTATTATTATAATTTTTCATTTAATAACTAAAAGAAAAGCCTGTATTTAGTTTGAAATGTAGTATTCAACTATCTGCTAAATCTCACAAGAGAAAATATGAATTAGAAAAATTTTATTAAAGCAGTTTTTAGTTTTCAGTGGGACTTAGTTCTGGATGAAATGTCGTAAGGTTGAATAAATGTGTTAAATGTATATGTTCCAGAGTTTTTGAAAAAAAAAAATCGAAATTCAAGACTGTTAACGACGCTACTTTCAATATAATTTATTTGTTTTTGTCCTAGGTAATCTACAGTTGTTTTACTTTTATAACTTTCTCATGACTTGGCTTAGATTTGTTTTCGGGCAAACGTTTTCAGCGGGAGACAGTGGCTCCTGGTGGATATTTGGAAAAATGCACGTGTAATGAGCCAAAGATGCGCAAAATAAAAATCCAAACGTTAATGTTGAATGTAATCTCTAAAAGAGAAAATATACTTTGTCGGATTTAAGAACTGTGACATTATTATAATATTCAGATTTTTTAGGGGCAGTGTCCAAAAGCAAATTAACATGACAACATTGTAATGCCACAAAAACTAATTGAAATAAATTTCCAGCTTCTGTGTATTATCTTGACAAGAAATGTTCATCCATACAATCTGTTTTCCTTCCACCTGTAGGTTGTATCTATTTTAGAAATTGACTATTTAATATGTTGGCCCAGCAAATTTGGATGGTCCCTGTAAGAGCATTATATTTTCTATGTGTTGGTGTTTTTGTTTTCGTCATATCATTTTAATATCAAAACAACATTCATTTTCATTTCCCTTTTAGTTAGTTAGACACAGAGTAAGACATTTAATAATTTGAGCTCTTCAAATAACCATCACCCTAAACTCAGCCAGAAGTTTCAGTATCAATGAACTTCCCCAGTGTATCTCATTCTTGAATGAGATTTCTCGTCGCTCCTGTTTACCTGCTCTAGCACTTTTACACAGCTGTCGATCAAACTCCAGCCTCCCTTTCAGTCGGGCTTTTCTGCTGAACCTGAAGTTTTGGAAAATCACTTTGTTGAGCAGCTGAAACATGTTATATACCCTGAAATGTGCATCTAAAATATTCAGCAATGTGAAGCAGAATTGGTTATTGGTTATTGGTATTGTATATAAAGATGTCAGCTGGTGGATAGTAATTTTGGGGTGGCTAGTTTCTGATAAATCTGTCCGGTTAGTGGTTTCACTGCAGTCGGCAATAATGGAGTTGTGTCCCTGCCATCTGGGAGTTGTGCTGTCTTTCAAAATCCAATATGTTCAAAATCCTCTTTCAAGGCCAGTGAACAGCTACATCCCATAGAAGAGAGTCAAAGCATTCGAGTCGACCTCTTTTTTTATCCCGCTATAAATCTGGAGGGGTCTGTGTGTCTGTGTGTGTATCCGTCCGTGTGTTCTTGCGTCTCCCATGGAGACACATGCGACACATGTCATTCACTCTCACGTTTCAGCTTGTTCATAAATGTCAGCAGCACTCCATATCACAGGAATGTGTGTGTGTGTGTGTGTATGTGTGTGTGTGCCTTCTCAGGGTGCAACAGGAGCAGTTGGCAGCCATCTTCCGACTGCTGAGGGAGAACCAGGAGGTGTTGGGTGAGGTGACGGAGGGGGACATGGAGGAGCAGCTAAAACTCTACTCCTTCTGAAGGCGCTGTCTTTCGCCACAACAAAACAAGTCCAACAACTGAAACTTGAATGTAAAACTGCTCTTTTCACGAGCAAGACATTTCTTTATTTGTGCTTCTCATCCACTCTTGACTCAAAGATTTTGATTATGGATGTTTTGCTAACACTTTTAGAAGTCTGATCTTTGACCTATTGTGTTTCATTTATGAATAAAAACCTGCTGTCCAGTTGTTGTATGAGAAAACAGGGTTCCCAGATGTTTCCTTTTGTTGCCCCGCCCACCTTTCACCTTTCAAATTCATTTTTCATTTGTTTATTTATTTTAATACTCTCAGACCTTTTAATGTACCCTAAAATGAACATAGTCTCTCCCTTCCTCTCACTCTCTGTCTCTCTAACCCCCCCCGCTTTGCTCTCTTCATACAAATATAGCATTTTTCCTGATCCTGATGAAGTATTTTGTCAGCATTCATCAAGTACACTCCTTTATCTCTTCTAATTATTAACAATGTAATCCTCAGGTTATTTAGACATTATTGATTATTTATTAAAACACTTTCTGACTGAGTACTTTCTCCCTATCACTGAAATACAAAGGTACAAAATCTATTTCTCCCAAACATAACATTGCTCAATTCATGCTCCAAACTAAATCTCCATATATGAAGAGTTTACAAATTGAATTGCTTTATTGTTCATATATGATGAAGTCATTTAAGAACTTCTATAAAATGCTTGATATTCCATCCAGATATTCTAAAAATCAGTAACTGAATATAAGTACTCCAATGTTACTCTGTTGTAATGGGGGCTCTAAATTATGGTCACTCTGTTTTCATTTCAATCATTTTTCCAGAGCCATGATTGCAGAATTTTTGGTGATGCTGTGCTTTAAGAGACTATAGTTAATTGTGTGTATGTATGTGTGTGTGTGTGTGTGTGTGTGTGTGTGTGTGTGTGTGTGTGTGTGTGTGTGTGTGTGTGTGTGTGCGTGTGTGTGTGCGTGTGTCTGTGTGTCTGTGTCTGTGTGTTTGCATGTGTTTTTAATAGATACAGTATAAAGAGCTGAATGTAAGATCATTTGTCACTTTCATTTTATAAATAATGAATCTTTTTTGATGTGAATACTATATTTATAAAACGTAGTAATTTGTACTGTAAATGTGATGCAGTTTTAAAAACTCAAAGCAAAAATTTGAGAAGTATGTCTCATTATTCACACACTGAGCAGCAAATGGGGGAAATGACAAAACAACTGAGAGAAACACAACTAAGGCTCTTAAATTTTTAGATGATATAATCCTGCAGCATTCCTTACTCTTGAGAATGAATAACTTTAAATTGTTTAACAATGCAATCTCAGAATGAGACATGAAGACACAATGAATTCATGACTGAAGACACATTTTAATGGCATATCTAAAGGATGAATGGATGGATGAAATAGCATAACAAAATAAAAAAAAGTTATCAAAGCATGAAGAAATTTCCCCCCAAAATTCACAATGAATTACATACAAATAAGCCCTGCCTCACTTCCATTGAATAAAATAAGAAAAAAAATAATTGGCACATTATGTCCAAATATATCAATTGTGAGACGTGGGTGTGAGAAAATTGCAAGATTAGAAAAGTTAACATGGCGGTGAATCTTGGTTTATTTTTATAAAGTTGAATAAATAAGTGTTATTGTCCAAAAAGGTAAATTGACTCATTTGACACTGCACAGAATTTTAGAAATGCAATGAAAGAAAAATGTAAAACCTTTTATAGGTTGGGCTGGTCTGGCAAGGGACTGGGTTTGTTGTGAGAACAGGATGTCTATAACAGTGATGATATATTTGTTTAAGGATAAATCATTTTGAATTGATCTGGGAAGTAGAAGGAAAGAAATAGGGGTTTAAAATTTACTTCACAATTTAAAATATAAATATTGAACTATTCCTCACTGTCTTTTTGATTATTCAACTGCATGAAGTATCATGTAACTCATTTGTTATATCTGAAAAGTATTCCTTATAAAGGTAACATCCATTGCATTGTTACATGATTTAAGTTCAATATTCAGAATGTTATTTTATCAGCCCGTTTTAGTTATTTGGTGTGAAATGCTCTTGTATCAAGACTTAATTTATTTAATTGATCACTCATTATCTGGAGAGCAGTTGAATTTCTATGTGACCCACTTTAGTGGAAAGTGTTTTCAAATTACTTTATTAGTACAAATGATGCAACAAGTGGACAGTTATAAATGTAAACTGCAGTGATTGCAAAGAACCAAATACAGGAAGTAAAAACACGGTCAAATGCAAAAGGGTATTTTTACTAAAGGAAAGTCACATTTTAAATCAGAAGTCATATAAAAAACAAAAAAACGCTGACAGTTAAAACAAAAACAAATAAACGATATATATATATGTATATATATATATATATATAGTTATATATTCCAGATAATAATAGTCCAGATAGAAAAATAGAATAAGAAGAAAGAAAACATATAAAATATTACATCTAATTACACAAATAACAGATTCAATAAAAGGTGCACAAATGCAGTTACAAAATGTTAGCAATCCCTATTCCCCTATGTGCACGTTGAAATAAATAGATGTCTGTGTCAGTGGAAATCTCTGAAACAAACACTCAATAACATAGTAACATGTAAAAAAAATACAAAATTCTAGTACAGACATTGTACTGAAAACAGATGATTTTGCAGTTGACATTGTGATCTGTAGTCAGAGCAGGGAGCAGGTGGAGGAAAGTCTGGAGACATGGAGGTGTTCCCTTGAAAGGAGAGGAATGAAGGTTAGCCTTCATGGGTGGAACAGTGAGGCTGCAGGGAGTGGAGATAAAGATACAGGTGGAGGATTTTATGTACATAGGATTGACAATCCAGAGCAACGGTGAGTGAGGAAAAGAGGGGAAGAAAAGCACGCAAGCAGGATGGAACGATGTTTGGGAGATACGGTCAGAGCAGCCAGACTGAGATGGTTTGGTCATGTACAGAGGAGGGACAGTGAATGTATCGGGAGAAGGATGTTGAGGTTGGAACTGCCAGGCAGGATGCCAAGACAAAGACCAAAGAGAAGACTTATGGATGTAATGAAAGAGAACATGAAGTTAGCTGGTGTGAGAGAAGAGGATACAGAGAATAAGGTTGGATGGAGGAGGTTGATTCGCTGTTGCAACACCTGAAGAGATCAGACTAAAGGAAAAGAAGAAGACATTAAAGTGTTGGCTAGGTTTGTCTAGTTTGATTGCAAATCACAAAAACGGGACAAATGTGTCTTTTGAAACACTCAATTTCCACACTTTGGGCCCATTCAGGATTACTGTAAAATACTTCAATGAATTCAGATTAACTTAGATATTAGTTTTCTGATATCTAAAGCGACTCCCCCTTTTCTCCTGTCGTATCTTTTTTCACCTGGAGGTGACAGCAAAGCTCCAAGACTCAAACCGAGTCTTCTCTTAGAATTTGAAGGAACGGCATGTTGATTTGGAGGTTTGGTTAGGGATCATTACATTGTTAACGGTGTTATAAGTAGTGCTTCATCACCTGTAATTATAAACACTGCCTTCATCATTCAGAATCCCGATATTAACACGGAGAGATCCTGAATGGATTATTGGTGCAACAACTTCATCCTTTTTCCGTGTCCAAAAGCAGATCATCACAGCTGGTTGTCATGGTAATGACGGGCTTCACGACATGGATGCAGAGGGGGGCGACGGTGATGACGGAAGACACCTGAGAACCACAGAAGGAAAGGAAAATTATTCCTCTCATTATTCCGGTATAAGACTTGCGCCATATATACCCTGCAGAACAGCGCTGGGAAAGAGTCATTGTAATTACACTATCAGGAAAGTTAATTTGAAAAAACAATCAAAACTCAAGGCTGCTGCCTCCTGGATAACATGCTCTCTCTCTTGCTCCCTCCCGCCCTCTCTCTCTCGTGTGTGTGTGTGTGCGTGTGTGCGTGTGTTTGCGTGTGTTTGTGTGTGTTTGTGTGTGTGTTTGTGTGTGTTTGTGTGTGTGTGTAAAACCCCGAATTTGCGAAACTGTGCCACACACGAAATAACAGTAAACCGTTGGCACATTTCAGAAAATGAAGAACGGCTGCTGGAACCAGTTTAACCACCGGGTATCACTAGACTGGCACACGCTGCTTTGTATTCGTCGGTTTATTAGTTATTATTTGTTTTCTGTTATTTAATTTAAAAAGTAGATGAAAAAAAATACAATCGTATCCCCCGTCCAACAGGGGAAAGCGCAGATTTCGCGCGAAATTAGTATTTTGCGCGTCTTGACCGTAAAAGTGGGAACCGGAAGCGTCCTCATCTCTTGTTTTATTTTGAAATCTTAGAAGGAAGTTAGTTATCTTGCAGCGCGCAGCTTGACGTCCGTCTCGTTGTGGGACTCCAGCGGAGAGAATGTGGCATTCACTGCGAAGGAGGAAGAGGTGGCGCAGCTGCACCCCAGCGACCTTCTGACCGAGGGGGAAAAGTTCCGAAAGCACGCGTTGTTGTGACGCAAAATCTGCGTCGGAATAAAAATAAGGATTTGTGACGCCCGGAAACAAAGTTCTTGTGGGAAAACAAGACGCAAGGAAACTGGACTTTGGGGGAATATCACCACCGGGAATACTTTGCCAGCTCCTCGGAGTTCTGCAACTGCCACCGTGGTTGGCAAAAGAAAAGCCAGGATAGGGGGACCTTTCTGGGAAGGGTGATTTCATCCAGGTAAGTACTTCAGACGACATATGATTCAAAGTTCTATTTTACGAGCAATATTACTGGAACAGGTCTTCCCAACTTTGGTACAAAGGTCGGAGTAAGCGACAGAGTCGCCTCCGGGGTGTTTACATGCCAGACTCCACACGCGATTCGCTCGTTTCTCCGCCTCACCGCGAACCCACTCGCACACTTTTTTCTATTTCGTGTTTTTTTTAGTCTCATTTCGGTCTATACATCTTAAAACTAAACATCGACAGCATCTCCGAGGCCCACCCGACAATTCGGCTCTCTCTAGCATAAACAAGAGGCTACAATTTATCGTAACCATGCCAGTAATCTTCACGCTTAAACACAAAACGTGAAAGAGGATACACCGTTCTCAAAATGCTCGAAATAAAGCCGGATTCAAAACAGAAATCTAGGGATTTAGAGGAAAAACAAAGCTCGTTTTAACCCTTTTGCCTGTGCCTACAATGAAGGGTCGGAGAAAAAGCTTGTTTTGATCGTTTTAATGAAGTGTGGTTGGTGCCATTGAACTTCCCAAACTTTCCCAAACCGGTTTACTATTTAACATCTGGCTTGTCCTCGTAGAGAAGTTTAATACAAATCCCTTTAAACACAAAAGGATACAAGTGACTGAGAGTGGATTAGAATTTGTAGAATTCCAGGCTCATTCTTACAGGTTCAAAAGTCTTGATCCAGTGTTTTTGAATTTCACTGAAGTGTTTCTAGAGCCCTGCAAATGTTCAAGTAAAGGGTTTTTATCACGTAATCTGGTCAGCATTACTGGAGTACTACACTTTTGATTGGGTGGCTAATTACACAGCATCAACACATCAAAACAGCTTCACAAGCAGCGAGCAAGCCACTGTACTCGTTACAAAATGTTATGAAACTCAAACCTGCACCAGTATTAACTTTTCCCTTCGGAAAAAAAAAAAACTGTTCTATCTAGCGTCTCAATGGATCAGAGATTGCCACAGTGACGTTTGCGAGCATTGTTCTCTTGTCACGGATGCAGCGAGAGGACAAAGCGCCTGAGGAAAGTGGAAGAAAACAGGGACGTGATGGGTGTAAATGGGAATGACAGGTTGGCTTCGCCTGGCCCACTGCTGGTCTGAGGCAGCCCGGTTATGTAACCGACAAGTTGTACTCAGGAAAACAGAGCAGGGCTGAGCGGTAGCAGGCCCACCCTCCTTCTAAACGTTCCCCAAAACACTCTTTGTTTATGTTGCAACAGTGTTCTTTATATGTCCAACGCAGAGCGTTGGAGGTTTTCGTGCACAGGGGAAGAAGCTATTAACAAGCTTGGAACTCCAAACTTTTTTCCTCCAGAGAGGTTGTCCACTGTACAGGCTTTGCACCTTCAGCAGGCCACAGATGTCCATTCAAAGGTTTTTCATGCAACACCCCATTCTTAGAGATTTTTTGGTGAATTGGTTTTTAATTTTCATTCAAAACGAAAACAAAGAATCTGATTTGATCACTGATCTGACTCCTGAAATCATCAGTGAAAGACATATGTCCTTGGTCATGATTGAAAGTTGATTATCACTTGGTCCCTATGTTGGTTTTGTTGACTCTGTCCAATTTTGACCATGACTGTATTTTTTTGTCAATATTTCGGTCAGTTATGAGCTCTCGAATAGTCCTTTTTTCCCAACCTGCCGCCCATGGGATCACCGGTTTTAATTGACTTGGTAAGATGAAGCTGTTGGAAAAAAGCAGCTGAATGGGAGGGGGCTGCGAAAGATCATCCGACTAAAATGAAATTAGATAGGGGGATTTGTCTTGTCGCCAGACTCCAGTTTAACAGCTTGAAAAATGACTAGCTTTAGGTGGATCCCAAAAACCCTGTTCCCCAAACATGAAACTGAAATATTTCATTTCATTGAAAACAAGAAAGTCGTTACAGTAAGGGTGAAGGTGGGACCCAGTTGCAGTAGTCAGCCCTGAGCCCTTGCCTGGTCCACACCGGCCCTGACCTGGTCACTGGCCTGGAAGAGGAAGCGTCCTCAGTTGCGGATGTGAATTCGATGCACAACCAGAGAGTGAGCGTTTGATCCGGGATGAAGCCCCGAGGGGGGGCCTGCCGTGCCGGTCAGCTGATCCACTCTGCTGGCCTGAAATATCAAATAACTGAGTAGGGTTTGATACAAAGACTCAGCTCGCAAAGTACAGCGACACTTGGGATGCCATGGAGGGAACCGAAAGGAGAATCCTGCGTACACACAGTTTGAGTTTCAGTCCAAACCCTCCTCACCGCACGTCATAACCCGCTCCCTCCCAGGTGGGCTGAATTCTTATCGCAAACCCTCTGCGATGTTTAAGCATATCTGGATGGGCAGCATGCAGTCAAGCCTCTGCAGGTCGGTCTGTAAGACAACGCGGAAGCGCTGCTAACTTGCTTCTGTGAATGGAGGGCAGAGCAGACTGACAGATGAGGTGTTACTCAGCATCCCGCAGATTTCTCCCTAAGGGGGATGTTTTCAACCCGTGAATGAGAAAGTGACTCAAGTCGTACATATTTGCACTGCCGGTCATTTGATCTTTTTAAAGTTGTTACTGATCTCCGGGTGCAGTAATGTAATATTTTTTCAGCAGATTATCATTAGTTGAATACAGTTTGTGTTCAAAGTACAAAAAAAACATTTCAATTTATTAAGAAAAAATCAAAACAATAAAGAAACTACTGAAACATTAGGGGACCTCTCACCTGAGAGAAAATGTCCAGCTGATAATGTTTGTACGTACTGATCTCGAATAAAAACAGACCTCCTATCGTGAGGTTAGTTACTGTGGTTTATAATCTTTCTTGTTTTCTGTCCCTGTCAGGTGACCTCTGGTCTCCCGCCTGGATGTTCCTTCACTCCAGATCCAGACTGAGCACCTCAGGTTTTTGATAATCAGTGTCACAGGACGCTCCTGGCTCTCCTACGCCTAACAAAGGACGTGGGGCGTCTCACCAGTGGCGGCTGAATGTCTGCTGCGCCCAGTATGTTGCTCTGAGGCGGCGGCAGCACTTTTGCATTGAGCTGTTTGAAACGGGACGATGGGGAAAGAGCAGGATCTGCTGCAGGCAGTAAAGAGTGGAGACCTGCCGTCCACTCACAAGCTGCTGTCCAAGCTCAAGACTGGCAGAAACAGTAAGTGCCTCCCGCTTCTTTTGGGTTCACCCCACACCACAGCAGGGGTCCCTATAGGGTAGACATGCCGCTATGGGGTTGACAGGGCTACACAGCAGGGGTGTGCGCTCAATATGGCCATCAATGAAGGGTTCGCCATGCTACACACTCACTGCAGATGCATTCAACATGAACTAAAGTTGGCTTGTCCTCATAAACGTTCTCCACTTTGGGTTCCCCAAGGAGCATTTAACTGTCTAATCAGTGAAACTTGGCCATCGTGGGTTGCTTTGAAGCACTTTCATGTTTTTTTGGTTCTTCCTGAACTTCAACGCTGTGAGTCCAGTGTCGGTCAGTCTTCGGGTCCTGCCAGGCTTAGACATGTAAATGCTGTCCCCAGAGGGACTTCCTGCAGTCGGTCACATGACACCCCTCCATTGTTCTCCCCCTCAACACACCCAATTTATCAGCTAACGTGACACTAGAGCTCGCCATCATTGTTGCAGATGGACCGCACTGTCATTGCCCATCTGTATATCTGCCATCTTTAGTGCTGTAAATAGTTCTTTTACTTTTGTAGACTCCTATGAATTCATATGTGTTTTGTTTCAGATACTTGCACATTTTACTTTATGTAATTGAAAGTAACATCGAATTTGATTGTATTGTTACACAAGCTCATATAAATATATTAACTAACCCCTTGACATCAAGTGACATTAGCGTACTTGTTTAATTTGATGGATCTTCATTTTGAAGATCTTATCAAATCTGACCTTTGATGAAAGGAAAATATGGAGATGTGTCTCCATAAAAAGTTTTTGTTATTTGCTTTAAATAGATAATGCTTGCTGTTAAAATTACCCATCTACCTTTAACAATAGAGGCTCTCAACCTTTTTTCAAATTCTGGACCAAGGTGACTTTCAATATCCAACAGGTCCCCCTCGTTTGAAGGGGGTGTTATATCAAGACCTATTACACCGATGTTCAAGAACGCTGATCCAGATTTGCTCAGCATGAAAATAGAGCTGATCATGAGAGTAAATAAGATTTAAGAAGTTTTTCTTCTTATGTTATTTTTGTTTGTTCTTATTTTTTAAAAATTTATGAAGTTTGTATATATACTTTTACAACTCATGAATTTAGATAGTGAATTTTTAATTAGTCTTTCCGTTTCAACTGTATTTATTGAATGTCAAACATATGCAAAAAAGAAAATGTAGCAATGAAATTACCAAGTTAGAGGAATTATTGAAGCGGCATCTTAAATCAAGAATTATTTTTGTCAAATTATGAAGAACATGAAAAAAAAATCAAATTTAAGATATACAACATTTTTGCAACAATTCTAAATATAATTGGTCACTTCTGTTACAGACCAGTTATTCTTTTTCTTATTATTCAGTTGATCATTTTTCACATTCACTCTATTTATCTTAAAATAAACATCACAGAACAAGTGGTTTGGGAAGACATTTGCATAGGAGAACAGAAATTTAAGACAAAAACATAGTTTATACTTTTATTGGCAAATCTTGAGATGATACACTTTATGCTCAGCTCACTTTCACTCATTAATTCATAAACACCTTCTTGCTTGATATCATTTTACTCTCATAAAATTCCCTTGCTTGTTAAAGGTTTGTGTTTCTTTTGTGGCAGCAGGGTTTCCGTGGCACCACAGAGGTCTTTAGCCATCATCAGCACAATGAGCATTAAGCTTAATTAATCCTTAGTTAATCTTAATTTTAGAGTTAAAGATACGTACCCATTCAGATCTAAAAGTACGATTTGAATTGACTATCAACTGATCTTTTTTTATCATGTTCTTGATGATTTCTATGCCTTAATTGCAGGAAAAATGTAATATCACGGAGTTGAGTTTGTCAGTCATCTGACATGTTCAACAACGGAAGAAACGTTGATTTCCTAATAGATGCCTGTGAGACTTTTAGTGGCACTATTTAAAATTAAAATGAAACTGATGGTATTTGAAGACAAATTTTCAATCTCTGAAGTTTTTGTTTTAAAACACATCAAACAAACGGACTCTAGTGTTTCTAAGAAGACAGGGAACAAATAACAAAAAATGGCCTGGAAATTGTCTTCCCTTGTTTTCAGAGGGTAATCAGTTACAATCCTCAGGTCAAACAGAGGAAATTTATAAAAAAAAATCATAAACAACCTCATCCTCTGTTTCCAGGATGTTTCTCCTGGTTTTTAGGGTCATGTAACCTCAGTCCTCCTGACATCTGCTATAGCTTGCAGATGGCGGCCGGCTGGGATTAAAGGAATTATAGTATCAGGAGGATTGGTGATGGGGGGGGGGGGCTGTCTGGTGTTATCAAATGCTACTGAACCGAATTCTGTTCCACGAGCTGCTGATTGAAGCCCATCACCTCAGTTTCCTTGGAAAGTCTTCGCAGAGACAGCAACAAGGGATATCTGTGTTGGTTGGCAACAAGCCACCCACCGCCCAATTGTTTTGGTGATAAGATTTTAGTCCTTTGCGACTGCCTGTCTATTTGGCTAGGACAGTGTACATTTCTGTTGTTTTCCAGCCCTGTTTTGTAGGAGCCTGTTTCAGTTGGGAAGAGAAGAGAAGTGAGATTGTAGGATGGGATTGGAATGAATATATAGAGCATAGACTATCTATCTGTCTTATCTAAAAATCTGTCTGTCATAGTTGTGTACACACACACATACCCAGGAAAGATTTAGACTGTCAATTTATTTTTGTAACTCAAGTAAGTTTTAGTGAACTTTTATATCGTTTTGTTAATTCTCAGTCTTTCATCGCTGCGTTAAAATCTTGATTATTATTATAAAAATTATATTATAAGCCCTGCGATTGACTGGCGACCAGTCCAGGGCGTACCCCGCCTCTCTCCTGATGGCAGCTGGGATAGGCTCCAGCATCCCACGTGGCCCGAAGTAGGACAAGCAGCAGATGATGGATGGATGGATGGATTATTTAATGTTATAAGAGAACTGATTGATATTGAACATGTGAAAAAAGTAATCTGTAAAGTTTTTCGACATGTGCAGGACTTGATATTTTTACGTTCATACCTCAAGAAACATGAAGATCAGAATTGATTTAAGTTATTAATGTGTCTTTGGAGCCTTCTGAAGGTTGATCAGAACAAACTGACGAAGCGATGTCTTGATTCAAAGGAGATGTTGGTTTGTTCGTAGACACTTAAAGCATAGAGAAAAACAAAGGAAGGGTCTGTCACATCAGTTCTCTTGAGCAGAGCTGTTCTGAGGTCTCTATGATTGCTGTTGAATTTACTGCTGAGACTCATCAGGGTCCCTCTTAAACCTTTCGGTGCTCCATCAAACTGAACAAACAAAACACTGCCAGTTAGCGTCCATCTCATTATACTGCTTCATGAGTTATTCATGAACTACAAACCAGATCCGGCCAATCACCCCAACCCACCAGCAGAACTCCTGGTGCTTATTTCCTTTTTTTTAATTTGTTTTTTTCAGACTCTCATCATTTTAAAGATATCCTGCATTTACATTTGGAGAACACTTGAAACAATCTGCATTTAAAATAGCAGGTATTTATGACCAACCAGGAACAGATTATGCTGAAATAGAAGTTAACCAGTTGGCAAAATTATTTATAATTATATGGCGTAAGTGAAATAATGAAACCAGCTATTTCTGTCCAGTGAAACTTCCGTAGTGACCATGGGGAGTCATATGAACATGCAATTTAGTCATCAGAATTCTCTTATCTTTATGGAAACCTATCTGTCATGTATTCTCGAATGACAACGGTAAGCATGATATTAGAATCACAAAAAAAGAATTGCTTTAAAAAGATATCCTGAAAATCAGCAATGGAATCTTTCTTCACAAAATATAACATGAAATTTGACCCATATATGTGTATATATATAGATGTACACACACACACACACACACACACACACACACACACATATATATATTAATGAGGAAAAAGAAAATGTAAGAATCAAATGTGTATTTAAATGTTAGATTTGAAGGTAAAGGTTAGATATAAATAAGTAGAACAAAGTCTGACATTCTCTATCTGCCAAAACACCAAAAATCGATTTTGAAATGAAACTATTACAACCTGTAATTCAGATCCTTTTCAACTCTTTCTGGGTTTATTACTTTTTATCACAATGTCTCTTTTTTTTCAACAGATACAATAATGGAGAAACATTTGCCGCAGTGTTTTGTCTGTAAGTTTGTATGTACTTGTACCATTTCAGTATTTACAGCACGGCCCAGCTGAACTCAACAGTAGATCAGATGATAAAATAGGACTGGGAAAAGAAAATGTTCACTTCCCTTGGAGTGATTTGTGGCTCTGAGACTGAGTTGCTAAAATCAAACCCAGATTTATTTGTGACACTCAAAAAATAATTCTCTGCGGCTCGTCTTGTTTCTGCTGCTGACAGAAGGGAATCGTTATCTGGGACACTGAGATTCCGGATGTTTCCTGTAATAATCCCCTTTGCAGCACAGGGAGGTAACAGACAGCGTGCAGGTCGCTGCCTCCAGTCGGAAGCGGCAGAGTTTTCCTGGGAGCCGGAGTGATACGGACGCGTCTGTGCTCCAGACAAGCAGATTTGAACAGAGGTGTCAAAACCTCTCAGACACTGACGATATTTACCTGTCAACTTTGGTGCTGCCCTGCTAAATGTGTAATTTGTCCACGAAGCACCCCCACAGGCCCCCTCGGCCCCAGGTCATACCTCTAGAGGGAAACAAAGCTCCTCTGTGTGCCCGGGCTCTGGGGGCCCCTCAGGACCTACGGCCGTTAGGGGATCCATCCTGACTCTTTAGTTTTCCTTTAGCTCAGCTTGCTGTCATGTTGGCAATTGAAAGGAGACAAACAGACGGAGGCTCTAGCTCCACAGCATTGGCAGGCCGATCATCAACAGAGCCAACGGTTCATGCAGAGGTGATCATCTATTGATTAGCACTGTGATGATCAACTGAATTCGGGTCCAGGTGAAGGTTCAGCTCAGTGATAATGTCTGCATCAAATAATTCGTAGATGATAACATCTTTTTCCCCTTTATGTAAACCAGTAACCATTAGGTCCTAACATAAGATAAATCAGAATAACAGAGAAACCTACTGCACTCCCCGTCGGTCTGGGCAGCACAGTTTAGATTGATTCATATGAGCCATTTTCAGCTGAAAGATGCAGGTTATACACAGCAGTCCATTCAAAGGGACTTGTTAAGTAGAAGAAAGTTCTTTCGCTGACTGAGAATTAAAAGAAGTCTCTTTGAGGCACTCCAGCCAGTTGAGACTCCAAACAGAGATCCTGGTTTTGATCTTAACAAATTGACCTACATGTTTGAGTGTCTGTGGTCCAGAAAGGCCTAGAGAGGTGCGAAGTGAAGAGCTCCTGCTATCGTACTGATAGTTAGCTGTCTCCTTAATCCAGTATAATGAGATCTCCTGGCTGCCAGCCCCCCTTCACTTTTTTGGTAGACGCTTTAAAGGGAAAAGTATTGGATACTGAATCTAGTCGGAGGCTGAGGGTTGTGTGGAGTTCGCAGCAGTTTTGCTTTCTTCTTTCCTCTTGCTGTGTTATTTAAGGGATGCTTCTTTCTGCCGCTTGCTTTTCTCTTTTGTGACTTTCAAAGGTTGTGCTCCTTTATCTCTGCTGCTTGGGAGTCACATGACTGAGCTGCACGGTTACAATGCATGACTTTTGCCTGAAATAACAGAACACATCTCTACCAGATGACCCTTTATTGCATGGTCATTTTTTTCGTGGTTTTGTTATTTATGTTAATAGGAAGTCCTGCATATGTCAGGGGACTGAATCATCATAAGTGAAAGAAATTCAATTAGCAATTTGGAGAAAATTTAACAATTTGATTTAATTTTCTCCAAAACTGTTGCCCAAATATTTGCCAAAGATCGCATGCAAAATAGCGAGACTTTGGCAAGAAGTCGCCTAGATGGGATCAAGAACCTGCTTTTAGACAACAGAAGTTACTCAACATGATAAAAAGGTAGATAACATTCTTCTAAAAAAACTTGTATTTGTTTTTTTTTTTTTACTTTCGAAATACTGATGAAAAGTTGGGATCGTAACGATCACTTCTGAATGAAACTGTAAAATAAAACAAAACGACCATCTCAACACATCTGAGGGCCTCTTCTGTCGTTGCCTCGGAGAAGGTCCACTTTTGTCACGTCCTGTTCTATCTGTATGTAGCATTTCCTGCTGAGCATTAGTGATGTTCAGAGAACACTTATTCGGGTCGGAGGTGGTGTAGGTTTCCCAGAATCCTTAGCTACAGGTCTGCTGATTCCAAAACCCCTCCAGCTGCAAGAGGTTTCAGCTCAGCAGCTGAAAGTGTCAGTTATTTTCTCCCCCCTGAAGTTGTGCCGGTGCCAGCTATTGTCCAGGCGTTTGAATGTCCCGGAAGAATAGAGGTGGTGATGTCATGGCGTTGGTATGTGAAGCCTCTCTGGAGCTGGAACTCGACTCCATCGAGCCGCAGGTTCCAGCCGTCACAAAGAGAGAAAGCTCACTCTGCCCTTTCCTGGAGTCAACTTCAAACGCTGAGAAGATAAAAGAGCAGCTGAGTTTGGGAAGATGTTAGTTACCTTATCGGTTACTGGAAGAAGAGGCTTCATCTTCCTCGATAGGGTGTTACTCTCCTGGCCTCACCTTACCATAATTGCATATGTTTCAAAGAAAATTGCATGGTTCGGCTACAAATTGTAGAGCACTGATTATCAATGTGGGGTTTGAGGGGACCTTGATGCCTTCCAGGCTGTCCGTATCCATTAATTAATTAATTCATTCATTCATTCATCAAAATTTACCTTCTTCTTTACTAAACACAGCAAGAACACAGCACCTATCTGAACTTTGAATTAATGATTTTACAATATAAACAATTTTGTTTCAGTTTTTTGCATTTTCTGAATGCAAGAACTGCGCTGTATCTGAAGTTTTATTTTTGACAAATTTCTTACTCTTCATGTCAACTCTTGCCAATTTGCTCTCAGTATTTCCAAAGAAATCAGGGACAAGATGCAAGAACAGGAAGACATGAGAACCAAAAGAATATTTTACATGATAATCAGGAGCATAAGAAAGAATGTTGCCTAAACTGACCTTATTAGCATTAAAAGAATAGCAAGAGACATAATATTTTAGGGTTTAAAGGATCAGAGGTTAAGAAGCATGAAGGTCTTTTTGAGAGGAAAAGAACATTATGAGCACAGGAAGGGGCGGACCTGAAGTCATATCCTCAAAACACCAAGGGAACTTCTTGTATGTATCCTTCTTGTTGTTTAGAACATGAATACACACACACACAAACACACTCGTGCACCGATAAATACATTCTTGTCTGAACACACGTCGCGTCTGACAACTTTCTGAAAAACCTGACCAGGAAAACAAATCTCAACACGGTAACTCTCTAACAGTGTCGACGAACAACATCAGGGCCCCAGCAATAACTTAGATGATGGTTAGAAAGAAGGGTGGTCTTACAAATATTAAATGCCCCAAAAAGATAAAAAATTTAACAAAAAAAACATTGCAATGTCTGTCACAATACCAAACAACAAATTTCAAACATGATATGTGTGTTATCACCTTGCAGCTGCATTTCTGCAAAGATGCTAATACATCTGGTATCCATATAAATGTATCTGCTCGTGTTAGCATAGAGGTGTGGATGAGATTTAATTTTGAATTAATTAGTTAATCAGCCAAAGATTTTCTGGTCCTTATTTAAAGAGCAGCTACATTCAGTAGTTTATGTGTATCCTGTACATGGCTCACACTTGATGTTTCTCCCTCTCCTCCCACATTTACAGTGAAATAAAGTCTGTGTGTGTGTGTTGGGGGGGTTCTCTAAGTTAGGTATGACTGTATGAATGCCCTGCTCCCTTTATCCAAAATATGTCTCTTTAGCCTCCCATCTCTTGCAGAAGGTGATCAGAAATATTACAATAGAGAAGGGAAGAAAAGTAGCCACACACATACACACCCACACACACACACACACACCTTCCCACCAACACCTCAGCTTGTTCTGGCAAAATTACATTTTTGACCATTTATGAAAGCATGATGTTCTGTGATAGCCAATGTCATGTCATCTGCCTGTTCAGCGATTCAGATTTTGATAATATTAGCAGGAATTTTTGAAAATTTCAGAGAAAATACTTGAAAATCAGCTGTAAATAACCTTACAGCTGGCCAGAAAGATCTTACACTAATCAAGCAGCTTCTTAGAAATGGCAAAAACTATGTAAACATGAGCAAGAACTTGTTTTCCTTTCACCCACTTGAATATATACATGCGTATATCAGACTGAGTTCAGTGTGTTTTGTTGTTACACGGCAAATTTGCACCCTGATTTTCCGCATTCTTGGCATTGTACTTTCACATCAGACTGATAAGAACTAATTCTCACTACCCGGTCCTCAGAGTCAACAAAGCTCCTTTTAGCAAGCTGGTGTCTCAATACAAAGAGTCTATGGGCTCTCATTAGCTGGAGGCATGGCCTGTCACATCCACCAGGACATCCTTGCCATTTCCCTGTCCCAGTGTGAATGGATGAATTAGGTGTCACCGACCTCCAGCTGGATCAACACACCCAACCCCGTCTTCCCGCTCCTCATTAGCATCTGACTCCTGCATTCTGTAAATAGCAACCAAACACACTTCCCATTCGCAGACAAACTCATCAGTCTCATGCATCAGCTGCATGGAACATCTTGCTTTTGCACTCACATGCAACCTGTTTACTCTTCATTGGTCCAATGCCACACCATTCACTTCATCGGTCGCACAGAACATTTCTACCCTCACGTCCCATCTGTGCTCTTCATCGGTCACCTGTGAAACTGTTTTTCATTGTTCAGGCGCAACATCTCCGCTCCTCATAGCTCGTATGGATAATCTGCTCTTCATCAGCCATGTGCAAACACCATTCTCTCCACTGGTTCCATTCAACATCTCTGCTCTGCATTGCTCACATGTTAAGTCCTTGCAGAAAAATGCCGAAGGAGAAAAGCCCATAAATGTGAAACATTAGTCTTTTCATTTCTAAATTCAGTTACCAAATCCAATCACGTTTAAGTTTTCAAGAATCTGAATTCATCACAAACCTGAGGTTGAAAGACACCATTTTTTTTAAACAAATGTCACAACATGTTTAGGTCCACGTGGAAGATGTGTGCAGAAAAGCGATGCGGCTGTGAAATCATCAGTCTAGATTGTTTACATGCCTCAATCTTTCTTCTGGCCGGTGTAAATGGAGCATTCCTTCCCTTTTTTTAACTTATAAGGGTTGGAACATTATGCTCCATGTAAACCCATCCAATCATAACTGCAGGCTTTTCGCTGCCTGAGTTGGATTCTGCTGGTCAAGAACAGTGAGGACACCGCACCCCCCCCACCCCACCCCGCCCCCACCGACCAGTAATCTTGACATCTTCCTACAGACCCTCAGCCAGCAGATACATTATTTACAAGGGATACCATCTCTAGCTCAGATTTATTGTAAGAGAATGCCATAGTAGCACTACATATTTTAGTGTTTCTAGTCTGAAAAAGGAAAAGATAACAAACGAATGAGTAAATACAGAGGGACGAATCTGGTTCCAGACCTCATTTTAAGGGCTTCCTGTTGTCAGCCTCATTGTGTTGATACTTGAATAGGCAGTCATTTTTAGCTCGGACAACCAACTTTTCTTCAACTCGTTTTTCAACTTGAAAAACCTTCTCTCTCACATTTTATCCGTCATGTCTCCAAGTCATCCCCAACACTTTATGTACAGCATTATTATTACATAAAATTGAGCACAAGTGAGTCTAAAGAGACAGATTTATATTTCATAAACCTTTTTGTGTGATTTTAAAGGAATTGTCCTTTAAACTCACAAGACAAATCCATGTTCCAAGCAGAACATGGATTTGTTTTTTGGCCTTTATTCTTTAGCGTTAAAAGACAGTTTTGTCTGTGATGATTTATTCAAGATTTTAAACCACACTGAATCTTGTATCTTGTATCCTCAATTTAGACAACTGTTCAAATTTTAAGAAACTTTATGCTTCTTTGTTGAGCCACCAAATAATTGTTCTAGAGCTGTTCCATGGCACAAGAAGGAATTAATGAAAAGTCTAAGGTCTTAGTTTGTTTTTCGTTCCTTCTTTGTTGAATTAACTGTGAGTTTAACGAACTGCGAGTCTAAAGTCAAAACCAATATTGAGTGGAGGTTGGGTGATTTACAACTGTAAAGCTCTAATATAGTTGTAAAGTCAAGCCATCCAACTTTAACAAAGATTATTTAGAGGCTGAAACTGTCAGCAGCTTTGGTTCAGATCTTGTTATCCAAATCAAAAACCCATGTTTGTGTTAAAAGCTGACGATTGTGAGTTGCTGACTGAAGCTGCGACCCTGGAAACCCGTCAGTCTCTTGATTTATCATCTGAGCCTGGAAGCTCATTTTCCTACGCTGCGAAGGAAAGCGTCTCCAGTGGATGTAAAAGCACGAGAAAGTGTTTGCTCTCGACTCTACAGCTTCATTACCGCGACATCGAGGCTGGTAAATGTCTCAGTTCTCCCGACAGCTGCTGAGACACAAAACAACGATGCTGGTAAAAAGATGTTCCTTCATCCTTAGGAAGTCTCTCCTCTGCAAGCTCAGTCTGAGCTCATAAGTCGTCAGAAAAGTCTACCTTAACTGAAGTTTGGAAAATCTGGACAGGATAATGCAAACATCCACCCACACGGTAACACAATAACAAAAATAAACAGCTGACGTACCGCATAATTTCAAGTACTGCTGCTCTCTCCTTGACTGAGACACCTGGAATGTGCAAACTGGTTATCTGTCTTTTTTTTAAGTAAAATCACCACTTTATTTGACGACACACTAGATTCACAACCTAAAGCCATTCACAAATTGGAATTTGTCCCAGGATTGGGGGGATCTTGAAATATTATGTATATTTTTATTGAAAGAAACTTAACCTTTCCTCTTGTTTATTTTTCCCTGTTAATGTTAATGCAGACGAAAATTAACACGATGCACCTCCACAATACACTCTAGACAATTGATATGTGTCGGAAAGCTGCCTAATACATTCAAGGAGAATTAATACTGCCAGCATGATGGGATGTATTGTCGGACATTTTGAGTCAACAGGTTTGTCACTGGCGAATTTGATCATGCTGACCCTAATATGCTGTTGAAAAAAACTCCAGAAAGAAGGAGTTTGTTGTTTTTTCTACTCTGAGCAGAATGACGAAAGACCTCTGAACATAAATGTCAACTCTGCCTCGTCCGGTGCTGCTTCTTATGAGACCTGTTGAAAGTTTCTTTGGTCTGTCGATCTCCTGGAGGCTCCCTGCAAGAATCTGGATTTGAAGAGAAGTGTTGGTTTCCGTCAGTGATAGAAATGCAGATAGACGATGAATGTTGTTTTGCTGGGTTCGTCTTTTATCTTTGCAATGCCTGTTACTTCCCTTGTCTGTGATTTCATCTACCTCGGAGACCAAAGATTTGTGGTAAGAATGCCTGCAGAGAAACGGGTTAGGCTTTAAATACCTTTGACAGTTGCCCTGTGTGAGCAGAAGGGAATTATAGAAATAAAACAATCAGAAACATGGCATTCTCATGAAATGGTCAAATACAGCGATAAAACCCGGCTGGGAGATTTGGATACAGCAGGTCTACTTCTTAATGTGTTTTATGTGTGGGAGTGACTTTTTTTCTTGTTTTAAAAATAATTTTCCCTGGAGTTCCAAATCTGATCACGGGGATTCCAAAATATACCTAAAAACGTAAATCCAGATGTTTTCCTAAAAAAAAATTCAAACGATTATTGCAAGTGAAACACTTATTTGCTAAGACAGATGTTTCCTTAAAAAATTAAAATAGAAAAGTGTTGCATACCCAAGTACTCAGATAAAATGTTTTTTCTGATGATTAAAATCTCATATTATTTTGCCTACCAGGCTTGTGACTGGCCTAAAGAGATGTCCGTCACATTTCAGTGCTACCTGCAGTGCTCCCAACAAGCGAATGTTTTGAATTGCTATGAAAGATCATTTATCATGCCTTCCATAGTTTGCCTCTTATTGCAGGTATTTTTCAAATAAGACACAAAAGAAACTCCCAAAAGGGTTTCTAGCATTGAGCTTCATGTCGAAGCCTGTTACTTCTGTCCTAATCCCTGCTACTTTGATGACACTTATCTGGCACCAGGACTCTCGTCTCCTGAATTTTTCGTCTCCGCCGACAGTGATTAATGTGCCTACTGGTCCCCAACTGTGGCGCAAATCTCACATTCTCTTCAAGGAACATTTTTGTGGAGAAAAACTCACCCCAGATGCGGCAGAGCAGGTCGGCTTCTCTGGATATTTGAGAGGCAACGGCCGTGTCAGTGATGAGATCTCAGGAAGCGGCGGCGTTCATCAAGCTGAATATTTCAGGACACCAAATGACATTTACACATGTTTGCACTCTGAAGGTTTTATATTTTCATTTTTCAAAATAAATGGGTAGAAATGAGATCTTGTCCCGGGTGAAACCAACCTGATATTAAAAGTGTCTGCTGCAGCCTGTTTCTGTTTAAAGTGCGCGAAAGCCACTCAGAAGTCATCCCGGCTTGTGTTTTTGCGGCTGCTGCAGCTTCTGTATTTCCATGCCACAAACCCCCACCTCCTGCCAAAATCTCCCAACTGGCACCTCAGGTTTCACTTGGTTCCACCAATTTCAGTCTGATGTTCTGCGCACATTTGAAACCATCTGATGAGCTCGGTTGATAGGTTGATAGGCGACTGTTTACTCTCCCGCTCCCACACGGGAGCGTTGCGGTGGAGGTAAGAGATGGCTGGGGGTTCAGGCTGAGTGACAGCGATGATGGAGGGAAGACGTGTCTTTTTCACGTCCGCCCCAATGAGCCTGTCGGTACAGTTCCTCGGTACGAACTCGGGATCGCTCCGTAACTCTTTGAAAAAAAGTGAATCCTGAGGATTCCTGTCGAACAAAAATGTACCGAGAGATCACAGAAGGTGGAGAGAGTGTGGAAGGACCCCTCCTGCCTCATTTTTTTTTCCCCCTCAGACACATTTTTCACCCTGAGACCCTCGGCCTTTCTCCTACTGTGAGTCAAGGCTGGGTTTCCAGCCTGACGCCGAGCCCGAGATGCAGGGCTTCCTCAGACATTTCCTCAACACTGACCTCAGGCCAGGGTTAGAGGTCAATCTCACAGGTGTCGGTGTCCTCCTTAGGTTGTGTGTGTAGGGAGGGTGCAGATTTTATGGGAATGTGGAAAAAACACTCACACGCACATCCTGACAGGTCAAATACTGGTTGTACTGCTGTGAGACAAAGATGACGGTGGGGTTTAGATGTACATGAAGAAATACTTTTTCTCTCATACAAAGTTGAAATGTTGATAGAAGTCTCTGAAGAAATTCCATACTATTTGTTATTCAAAGCTGGAGGCAATCAGTGAAAAATTGTCCAAATTCCACCGCAGAAAAACAGAAATATAATGAATTGAAGGAGGTCCAAGGTCCCAAGCGTCTGTCCCGATGTGCCGCCTGTGAATCCCTGGTCTAGTCAGCTTGGGTAAACACCAGCCCTGGAAAAACTCTTGTAGACTTATGAATATGAATGTAGATTTTTCTTCTTTAACATGCTGAAATGGAACAACTGGGAACCCTATATTAGGAGCCTCGAGCCTGGTTAAAATCACTGTTGCTGTTTGTCCTCAGTCTTACTATCTACATACCATTGGAAAAATATCGCTGTTTTTTTTCTTCCCCTTTTTCAACTTGTCATATGCTTTCTAATCCCTTTCTCTTATATTTTTCCTCTCATTGTTTTTTTTTTATTACATTTTTCTATTCTAATCAGGGCTGCCTGGCAGATTATGGTTTTGTCTCTCTGATCTACATTATCATATTATCTAAGGTTATATGCTTCAGGGATTCAATTGTAAACCCCTTTGTATTCCATGCAGCGCATGTACGTGTCATTTATAACATAATATCTATAACTTGATCATAAAATCAGAGTTATTACATTTACATTTTTCATATACATAATATCTCATTCAGTACCTCTTTTTCACATGAGATGCTGTAAATACTTAAAATTCACCAATGCCGATAAAGTATGTAAACTTATGGGTTGATTGTGAGGACACCATAATTTACGGCCAGATTCCAAACTTTTTGAAAGGGACATCATCCCATTGAATTAGTTGTCAGTATGATATGGATGACATATCGCTCGACGAGGTAGAGACGAACAGGGCTACTATTTTGCTGCATATTTAAGGTTCCTGGTCCGTTCCTAATCTTTGTGCCTCGGTCAAATCTTTGCTGATGCAGACTCTGAGGCGGACTCTCTCCTAACATACAGCTGTGATTTCCATGGGGGTGGGTGGAAATGGTGGGGGAGGGGTCGAGAGCCTGCCATCATCGTTCTCCTTCAGTCACCAGGGTAGAACTGCGTTGGACCAACACTTACTCTGCTTCTTGTGTTCCTGTGCCAGAGGGAGGTGGGGGTTGGGGTTATTTGGAGGGGGGGGGGCAGTGCTGAACTGTGCCAGCGTTTCCCTCTGAGATGTCAGTTCTCAGGCGGACCTGCTGCATCAAACAAAACCTTCCATCTCTGCCGCTCAACAATCACACTCAAAACTTCAGGACCTGAAAGCAACGTCAGAGATTCCCAATTTTCTCTTTTAAGGCCACAAATGGCTGAGTCTGACATCAAGGTCAAGCTGTGAATTTGCGTTAAAGAGTCAGAATGGAGGCAGTAGCTTTTCATCACTGCAGCGACATTTGCAAGTGTGTACAGCAGTTTTTCTTTTCTTTTGTAGATTTTTAAGCTATTGTTGCAGAGACAAAAAAATGCTGAATCATGCTGTTACTGACCAAAATACAAAAAGATGTGAGAACATGTGACACACTGACATATAGGAGTCTGCATTCCCGATTTGGCTTTTTCAGATGTAAAACACATCATTTCACAACAATGCAGCCTTCAAGGCTCACGCTACAAAATAACCGCTATGAGGAAACTGACGAGAAACTGCGCATCAAAACGATGACAGAAAAAGATGATTATAAACAGCAGGACAAGAAAAAAAAGGAGAAAAATGTAAAGGATTCACTCAGATATTAGAATTTATCTGGCTTAGCAGTTCAGACATCTAAGTCATTTTTCATACATCGAGATAAAAGTCAGACTATTTCATATTACCAGCACTAACCGCAAAACTCCACTTTCTCTTTTTATAAATGGATAGTTTTTTCAGGTTTCATACATGTTGCAGTGGCTGGTTTTAGACTGGGATTCTTGCAATGTCTCCGCAGTCATGGCTCCCCATTCACAATGTTATTTGTTGGATTTGAACATTGTATTTTCGGAAACATTTTAAACGAAGCCTGTTTTGTGGTCATGCGTGCACCACACGCGTCGGAGAAAATTCATTCAGCCAGGAAATGTAAATGCTAGCAGTAAGCTGACACACAAGTGGTCCATCGGTTTATCATCTGGCTGCGTAGTTCATGACTTGTCGATTTATTTGTTTATTCAAATATAAGCTGTTAAACAAGGTTAGTCTCATTGGAACTGTTAGAGCTCTTTCCAGGGGCCATGAGCCTTCAGTTGCCCTGGTTGCTCAGTAGGAAACACAAGGATTTAATGGAGATTTATGGAAATCGGATTGATTTCATGCAGCAGAAACTTGTGGTTTTTATATCCTGTTTGTTCCAAATTGTCAGAAGCAGCAGACAGAAGAGTTCTATCAGCCAGACTCGGTCGTTTTTTACCCCTTTACTATATGTTGACAATGAAATGCCCCTAAAATTTCAGTGAGATTGTTACTCTTTTCGTGAGAATGGTAGAGAGTCACAAAGATGTTTTTATCACTGCTGACAGTAAAAGGTGTTTTTGAGGGTAGTCTTTAGTCTTTTGACGTCGTCAGTTGGAGGTCCAACCAGAAAGTCTCTTTTGCCCCCTTTTGTTTACGACTCCGGGCCTGAAACAAAAAGACGTATGAGGCGTTGCCTGCAGACAACTAATCATAGTTTTGATACTTGCAGCGGTCGTCTAATTTTAGCTGGCAGTTTTTTCTCATCAGATTCCCTTTCAGCAGGAGCCTACGGTCCAGGATCCCAACCAGACCTCTGAGATCTGCAGACTCCTGCAGAAACGGCTGCATTCTTGTGGCCGCAGATCCCGGGACGTTAAAGTTCCAACTCCAAAAGAGGCCGAGCGTCTGCTGGTGTTGGAGCGCAGTCAGGCCCGCTGCCTCGCTCCAGTAGCAGCAGTAAAAATAACTTAGAACAAATGGGCAGCAGATGAAGATGAAATTTAGCATCAACTGCTGGAGTTTGATATCGGATTGGCCTTTAACGCTCTGATGCCCAAACATGTGGTCTCTTTACCCCCTTGTCTCACGTTCCAGTTCAATACGAGTCTGCGGGAGGACAGGAGAACTCTAACACGGACCGCATCAAGCATGACATCAGTCGTAAAAATATATATATATATGCATATATATGTCTAACATAAGCTATTCAATAAAAAGTACCTGAAAATGTTAAATTTAATTAGATAACATATATAAATGTATGTAATGAAATTAAATTATCTAAAAATTGATAGATAAATGAATAAAAAAGAAAAGAACCAGGAAATTAGGTACGTAAAAAAAAGGAAGAAATGTATCAACATTTTCTGAATTTCTTTTTTTTTTATTTTTATCCTGTGATAAAAAAAATAAAAATGAAAATAATTGTTTTATTGTAATTGTAAATCATAGCATAATTAGGATCTATGAGCCGGCTATTAGTTTACCCCAAATTCTTTATTTAATAAATTATAAAATAATAATTTGAAAAACTTATCATTGTAATATTACAAGGGACTCAAGTTGCATTAAAGTACATATAATATAAACACATGTATAGACAATTATATTTACAAAATTCACAATATTGTGTGACTGCAATTTTTTAAATAATATAGCTGATTTTAATTTGGCATTTTAGGCCTGTTATGCATTTGGTTGTTATACCTCCACTAACAAATTGCACTTGGATTTTTGCATGGATAATTGATAACTTGATTAAAAGGTCAATTTCAGTTAGTTATATAATTTCACCCCAGGATTATTATTGTGAATATATCTGCATATTGGCAAGACAAGGTTTGTCTCGTCATCCTGAAATTCAAAGAAAATGAAGAGTTGAAGACGTGTTTGTGCGTGTGTGTATGCACCATCTGTAAGAGAGGCTTGGGTCAATGTAAGTCAGGAAAAAAAAGTCAGTAAAGAGAAGTTGTGATGTTCCTTTCCAGTGGGGACTTCATACTGGACTAACAGCTCAAATAATTTCAGTCATTATCTGCCCATACCCTGTCTCTGGAGAGTAAATGTGTGGCAGCCGACGACGCTGCTGTGTTTACTATTAGAGGTCAAAGGTCAGACACCAGACATTGAAAGTGCCTGCAGGCTAGCAAACACACACCAGTACATGGAGTTTAGACTGCAGGAGTGTAAGTGCAGCCGGGCAGCCGCTCCCCCCCCAAAAAACAATAGAGTGTTTGAAGTGCGGAGGTTTTCCTCCGGGGGTCTGAAGCTGCTTTGATAATGACCTCGATTTCATAATGAAGGAATAATTCAGTACTTGGAGGAAAAGTTGGACCCTGCGAGCAGAGGAAGCCAGAGCTGCTTCCTCTCAGAGCTCGGATACCAAACAAGTAACTCTCAAACCACAGTGCCGCGGCCCAGCCATGGCTCAAATTGACCCAGAGAACGCCCGCCTGAAGCATCGGCCTGACAGTAACCCACCCTCCTCTCCCGACCGCAATCTAAACCAGTGTCTCATGTTGTTGTGCCTTCCTAGCGTTCTGACATATAAAGATGCAGTGCTTTATAAGTCTAACTCAAGAGACTGAAAATAAAGTAAATGTCTGTTTCCATTTGGGTTTCTTATAGGTGCAACTGTTTTTCCTCATTGTGTAAACTCAGTTCTCATACCGAACACAATATTGAATCTTTGATTTTTACCCCCCAATTGTAGACCAGCAAACCTCAATGTCAACCGCAAGTAATTTGGGGGTATTTTGGGGCCTCATTTTTAATGAATTACAGATACTGTCTGGGTCAATTTTCAGGAAATTCCCCCCAAAAAAGGAAACCTTTTGGATATGGATAATGAATGAATGAATTTATTGTTAACTTTTTATTTTCTCCTTTTTTTCCGCAATATTTTAAGATCTTTTTCTCTTTTTTTCATTGAAATGATGCTGAGTTATTCTAGATAACTGCCCCATTGTTTGATGAAAAACACAGCAAATTAAATTTAAATTATATCAGAGAAACCAGGGGAATATCATGACTGGTAAGTGTGCGTCTCCAACTGGCTGGTCACTGTGTGTGCGCACAGACCTGCGCTTGTGTGACTGAATGCAGATTCAGTGAGCGTGGTTTTATAATGACGTGCCTCAAACACTGAACCGACTGTCAGGGGGTCTGTCGGCACGAAGGAACCGCTGAGGAGGCGTTAGAATTATGGGCCGGGATAGCAACGGGTCTTTGTCTGAGACCAAAGATTTATTCTTCCAGCAGGAGAGCATCCCCCGACCCCGGTAGGTGAGCCGGGTCAGAGGTTAATGGCATCCAGGACGCCAACGGGCTGAGAAACTAAGGTCATAGCTTCAGTCTTAGATTATGGCCTATTTAAAGGCGCATTTGTATTGTTGTCTTTGAATACACAACGTTTATCATCAGTCCATTTATCTATATTCTTAAACAGAGGTTTAAGAATGCCACGTTCTCTGTCCACCTTCTCTGTCTTCTGGATTTCCAAATACACTCTCACTAAGCTATAAACTCCCATCTGAAGTGGGCTTTAACAATAGGGATCCTATGATCTAAAGATATTTCGGCTCGGGTTATGTTCTGTGTATATGCTGACTTATTCTCTGCTGATCAGCTCAATTCTTATCAAGCAAGTAAATAAATGATCAGTCAAATATTGCTATTAATTGTTCTATCTTTTCATCACCATCATCAAGTCGTCCCTTAGATTGATATTTCTGCAGAATTTCCATATATTTTTGCCACTTGTTTGGTGTATGTGTGTGTGTGTATGTTTGTTTGTGTGGGTCTTGTGTGTGTTTTTGTGTGTGTGTGTGTGTGTGTGTGTGTGTGTGTGTGTGTATATGTATATTTTGTTGGTGAGTCTCTTGTGTGTGAGTGTGTGCAATTGCCACTGATCGCCACTGATCAAATTATTTACTTGATGCCTCAACATCATGGGGAGAAGAAAGAAAGATGACAGCATTTACTAGAAATAAATCAAATCAACCCTATCGAATGAACGGAATTCACTAAGGCAGGCAAGAGAGGAGGTTCATGTTCTAATAACTCGGTGGGTTCATTCCAGATGTTCCCTCATCCTCCCAAGTTCAAAATGCATGCATGACTAACAAATTCTGAAAAAAGCATTATCCAAATACATTATACTTATCCAGATATGTTGAGCATTCAGACATGATGGCAGTTGTGTTACCTGAAAGCAGGAAAGAGCTGAACTTCTGCAGGGAATTCCCATAATTAATCATAAGTCATGTCTTGTCTTCCAGAGCTGCTGGGCTCCACCAAGAGGCTCAACGTCAACTACCAGGACTCAGACGGGTGAGTGATCTCGGCACGTGCTTTCTGCATCTGCTGATATAAATCAGGGAAATACTTGTATCCGCCCGGCAAAGAGACCCCTTTTTTTCAAACCTATACTTTCCTCTGAACCCCCATCATCTTTGGCCCGGATCTCCATTAACTTGCAGAGAAGTTACCAGAATAAAATTTTCATTCACCAAGAAAGCAGAAGAGAGGTAAAGAAAAATTCCTTCATCCACTTTCCCTGTGTGAAATTATGTCTAGATTCATGTCTGTCTTCCTCCCTCCTTCGTAAACTTCAGCAGAATATTCCGCTTCTATAAATCCTCAGACTTCTGGGTCATTTAGGATTTCATCACGCAGTTGAAAACTTTTCGGACTCATTGAAAATCAAGTTAAGACTGAAAATTTGAATACCTCCAGAGGAGAGATTGCATGGCCCGGGTGTTGGACTTGGCTCCCGGTATCTGGACTCTAACTACAACTTCCATCACATTTGTTCACACTGCAAGGGCATGAGGGCTCCTCATGGTCATTTTGTTAACTGGATGCTTGGCCGAAACATTGTCGTATTTTCAAAATGCAATGTCATGATTATAGGACCTGGCCATTGTGCTTTTTGTGTTTACATTACTCGGACATCTCCAGGTGAATATAGTATTTTTAAAAGCTCAATTCCATTTTTTTTAAAGAAAATTTGAAAAATAATATCAATTAGAATATCATACAAAAGAATAGGCATTGTTATCTCTAGTGCCACTCATACACCAGAAATAAACACTCATTACAAGCGTGACTGGTAAACAATAGAAAGTGACATGCATTTGTTCTGGAAAAACAATGACAAACAATAATCGCGTCTCTCTAAAGATACCATGTGACGTCTAAAATGCGTCTTATCTTGAATTATTTGCACAGTAGTTTATGTTGCCATGGAATCGATAAAACGCGATATTTTTTTTCATATTTTAGATGAAGGTTTAAATTTCTTTGCATTGGGGCAGACCTTGAATGACGTGAAAAGGGTGTGATTTTTAAAGTATCAACCCTGCCACCCTTTCATGTGCATAAAGTAAAATGCCGCGTTTCACACGGTCAGCGATCATATTGGTCTCTGAAATAGCGTAACAAGGGCGAGATGGAAACCGATGAAATTTCAGACATTCCTTGTCCTCAGAAGATGAACCCCACCGGGTAAGTGATCTTCCTGACACCCTCCTGAAGGTTTCGTCCATTATTTTCCCTGTTAAAAGCAGTTCATACTCTCTGGAGTTGAGGGTCAAAGATCAGAGGTTGTCTTACTTTGCCCACTCCCTCCCCCCTCAAGGCCACCACATTTCAAAATTCGATTCGTCATTTGGGCTGTATATGTAAACCTCAGCTGACCTGAAGGAATGAACAAGACGTACAAAAGCTCTTTGCTAGCCCTTCGTGCTGATGTGAAGGCAGGTGCCGAGGCTGTAAAATACCCTGAAGGACGCCACTTCAGTCCGGAGACACAGTCAACTTTTGCCTCCTTTGTTGGCCTAAGGAGGTCGAGGGGGAGGGCACGGTGAGGTCAGAGGGCAGGGGCCAAAGCGGGTGGACCATGGCCAATTAGATAAGAGTGTTTATAAAGAGCTGGAGTGACTTAATGCAAGTCTGACAGCCCGAGACACACAGCTGATAGATGCTTGAGGTCGACTGGGAAAATAACGCGTTTAAAACTTTCTTAGGCTAAAAGATGAATGTTGAGTATTTGTCTCCGGAATCAGCAACTGTCCGCTTTGTCACCTGATCTAAGCACTTGACCCAAATTTTATTGTTGCTCTATTTGGAGTGAAAACACAGTCTACTCCTCTTCATAGACTCCCATTTGAACTAATTTTGCCCAATAGAGAGCAAGATATATATATTTTGGTTCTGATCAAATGGAATCAAACCAGAGAACTCTGCATTTATGAATTTATTATTATTATTATTATTATTTGCCTTTTTGGTATGATTTTTTTTCCTCTGTATTTTCTGGTAGTTAACTAAAAAATAACAAAGATATTCACGTAGCTAGTAAACTGGAAAAAAAAATCTAATTTGATTTAATAATTCTAATCTGAAAAAGCAAAAATATGCCAAGGATTTTGGCTTATTCTGAGAATTTTTTTTAACTGTTTTGAATTTATCTTGTCCCCTCTTTTGGGGATTTCTGTAGTAGCTTAGTTTTTTCAACCCTCAATTTTTATTACATTTTCCCCAGATTGTAGTTGATATCTTTCTGAAGAAATTGAAAAAAGTACACAGACAGGGTGTTGCCTGTAAATATTTAAGAAACATACTGTTGATGTAAATTCCAGGGCTACTTTTTATTTCCTTCTTTTGTGAAAATATTTGTCTCATAAAAATCTTTGGGGGGTGGGGCATTCATGAATGTATTTGCAAATATTTCTATAATCCTTGCTAATCTGTGAACATTTGTTCTCAAGTCATCAAAGTTAATCTGATATTCTATCTGATGTTCTATCGGTGTCAATTTTTAACAATAGATGTTTACCAAATGGAGGATTTATTTAAACTGCAGCCCATTTTAAGAAAAAGTTCAGAATCACTACCCATGAAATAACTGAGAAATTCAAGAAATAGTTAGATATGAGTAATGAGTCTACTTCCCACAGCAGCATGAAAACATACTTTTCTCATAATAGTCATTCAGTTATCAGTAAATTTAGAGCAATAAGTATTATTACTGGCAGTGATTTTTATCACAGCAGCTGATCGGCGGGGCTTTTGATTGTAGCGCTGATAACCCAAGTGAAGAGTGTGTGTGTGTACGTGTCCGTGTCCGTGTGTGTGTGTGTGTACGTGTGCGTGTGTGTGTGTGTGTGTGTGTGTGTGTGTGCGTGTGTGTGAATGGCAGAAGTAACTATTCCTGAAAATTTTGAGTTGTCCATTTCACACACACAACATATACATACAGCACACACTGTACACACACACTATA
>CAAKHD010010751.1:0-15534 GCA_901007705.1 Fistularia tabacaria | reverse complement strand
CTCACATTTTGGCCAATTCTTAAAACCCTCCCCCCGCTAACCCCCCCTTCGCCCCCCCCCCCCCCCCCCCCCACCTGCATTCATCTCCATTCACACATAACCTCTGACCTCCAACTTTAACCATCAGCTCATTAACAACCCCACCCCCAACCGCTGCTCCTCCTGTCTCGCCCTTTAGGGGGCACTCTGTCCCGGCACGCCTCCCTGCCCACCCAGCGCCAGCAGCTGCTATCCAGAGCCCCCCCAACCTCCAGCCTGAGTCCCGCCCCCCAGACCGATGATGCCTACACACTCTATGCCCCTCCCACCCATGTGGTGCTGCCGCTCAGCAACGGGCTGACCAATAACACAGGTACATGCATACGCGGGAGGAGGACACACACTCACCCACGGTAACCTCTAACCCTCTGACCTCTAACAAGTTGACAGGAATTATTTGCCCTCCATTAGATTTATGGGTTCAAGCTGCATAAGTCGACACACAATCAGACATCAGTCCAGCCGCGGAAACGGCTTTCCGATGATCTGTGAGAACCATCTGGCTGATGTGAGTTTCACATCACACCCGTGTGAAACTGACATCTGAATGAAATCGTGTGAAACTGACATCTGAATGAAATCGTGTGAAACTGACATCTGAATGAATTGCAGAGGCAAAACTTAATCTGGAAATCCTCATTAATTATCCGATTTTTGTTAATAGCAAATTACGCTTTGGGTCCGACTGCAATATTTTTTTCCTTCTTTTTTTTTTTTAAAACAAAAATCATTGTTATGTTAATGAAGTCAAACTTTTGATATAGGCGATACAAGTTGATATTCTGATATTCTATGTTCATTCCCTTGGTGACTGATGCAGTTATTAATTAAATGTTCTTTCACATCAGTCAATGATCCACCCACTCTGGAAACTGTTAGAAGCCCTAATGAGAAGGATCAGTGTACCCTGATGTTTGTTATGGATTTCACTGAAATGCATTGAATGCACCGAGATGTTGTCCCGGGTGATCTGATTTAATGCCGATGTGAATTGGTGCTCAGCCTGACTTGCCTCCCTCTGTCCTAGCCCTGTGGTGCACACTTCCATGAAGAGCAATGCACCATAGGATTTCCTGTTCTAGTAATCAGCTGATTACCAGGACAAAGCTGTGAAATCCACAAGTTGGTGCCGTGACCCTTATAGGGTTTTGGGTGCTGTTCCCCTTCAAGAGTTCAGTCCTTTTCATGGGAACGTCCAGGCTAACAGGCCTCTTGATTTGCGTAATTTTTGCATCACGCGGATGTAAAATTCAACGCCACGTCACCATAACGCGACACTGAAGAAGGAGCCCCCTCCCTGCCCCCCCGAGCTCAGCCCATCTTTGTGTCTGATAGGTGTGTCTCCCAACCGCCTGTCTCAGTCTGGGTGTCCCTTCCAGGACATCTGGGTGCTCAGGGACTCATGTCATGGTAAGAGTCTCCTCCCTGGCTGCCTTGTGGCTGCCTCAGCCATCTCCCCCGCGATCCCCCCCCAGCGCTAAATGCTCTGCATATGGACCAACGCACCAAGACCAACTCAGACCCCCAACGAAGGTCACAGTCCCACGAATATAATCCGCACCTTAACCTCAGTCACAAAGCCTCTCATAGCAAACTAGCCTCCTGTTGTTCCTAACTGTTGGGGGACCCAAGGAAGGTGATGGTTTAGCCGAAAACATCTGGTCGATTGAGTCTATTTATTTGTCAGATACTGAAAGACTATGACTTAAAAATGGTTTACAATATAAATACTAAGGAATGCAACTAGAATTTGTGAGCAATAGAGCTTGGAAAAGAACTAACTAGAAGGTAAAGGAAGAAAGAAGTTTTTTCAACACCAGTTTTCCCATCTAAGTTGTAAGAGTTTGGTTTTGATTAGATTTTTAAATAAAATATTAGTATGCTTTTATCAGTTTACTGAAATTAATTTCTGATTAAATAAAATGAATTGTCTAAACTTACATTTACACTTACATTTGTAAACAAAGGACATGTGCAAACTAGTATCACAGGATGTGAGAGACATTTTTTAAAATATTCTCCGATGTTATCTTTCATTGTTTTTGTTAGCGAAGTCTAGAAGATCCTCGAGAGAGGACTAAGACATAAGTCACCAAATGAACTCAGTGGTCTTGGTGTGTCAGGTCCACATACTTGTCTGCTTCGGGCTGAACCTGCAGAGCTCCTCGTTGCCACTAGAGGGCGAAACTCTTCATCCCGTTTGATAACAACACGATGTGGAACTAACTGTAACCCACGCATTGCCCATTTAGTAATACTGGCAGGGTTTGTTTCTCCAAGAAGATCCAGTTATTTTATTTACACCTAGAATGGCATTTCAGACGGACCTAAGCATATTGTTGGTATGCTTACATGTCATCTGTTTGAATTTTCGGTTTGATATTTTATCAAGTTGCTGTGGAATAATTCATCCCAGAGATCCTCTCTGTCACAACGGCAATATAGTTTTTGAACAAGGGGTTTCCTGTGAAAACCGGTCGAAGCAAACACTATCAGACACAAACTTATTTTTGTGACGTTTTCATTTCTGAGAAATCTAAAAAGCATTTTGAGGAAAACTGTCCCATACTATTCAGACCAGATCACACATGGTTATATGGTGGATTCATGGGATATTATTGAATTATATGAAGAACCACAACTACTTACATTGCAAACATTAAAGCATCTTCTTTTGAAGAGACCCGGGGATAACCATTTTTTTTCCGTTTTTTTGTCAGAAAATATCAAAACGAACACAACATATGTTTATAATACTGAGAAAATAACGTAAGCAGGGACAGGTCACAGTTAGCATTAAGTAAATAAGTAAACTAACTTATTTGTTTAATTTATGTGCATCATTTCTGTGAAAATTATGTAAAGAAGGGAGAATCTCATAGCTTCTCTTTCTTTCCTCTCATGATCTCCAGTTTGATAGTGTCTTGGACTTTGTCTGAGCATACATGGACTTCATCAAGTACTATAGTCACACAATATACACACAAAAAAAAATCAATGTGTGATTTCATGAAAATACCAACACTGAAATAAAGCTGTCAAATTCTAGCTGTGAAAGGTCAGTGAGTGAGGGAAATTATGCCATCACAACAACAGTGTGTTGTTCCAACACACTCCTCTTGTACAATACATATATTTCTTTCCTCGTTTTCTTTCAGATCCTTTGCTGGTACGTCTCAGAACCCCTCTCTCCCAAGTACCGGGCTAGACCTGTACATACAATAAAGTAAAATGACCATGCTGTTGCATTTCTTAAAAAAAATACTACTGTGCCTGAAAAATGTATTTTCAAATTACATGCATCTTTTAAAGCTGAGAATTCCATTAATGGTCATCTTTCCTTCATTCGCATAAGGAAGTGACACCTCTGTGGGACTTTTCTGGCACGAATACTTGCCGTCAAATTTTTTCAAGAGCTAATGTCTAACTTTCACTGCTAAACATAGAGTAAGATAATTCTGTAGGGTTAAAATGTAACTCCGGCTGACACTCTTTCTATCTCCATGGATACCTTTTACCCGGTGACGTCCCAGATTGGTTCAGAAAAAACACAAAACCAAGGAGTGGATAATCATTTGATAAAACATCCATGAAATGGGAATGATGGTGTGCACCAAGTTACTTGTGGGTTCTGATTCACATTTGCGCTAAATTGTGCTTTTACAGGGTCACAATACGCAGGTCCGAAAGATTGAAATAACAGCATGGTGATGGTGATTTGTAAGACAGTTTTTTTCTTTTGTTTTTTTTTGTCCAAAATGCTTTTTTTTCCTCTTCGGTTTCAAAGACTTGAGGATGTCTGAAAAGTTTCCATAGAATTCGAGTGCCCCGGTATGCATCAGATTCCGTCTGAACAAATTAGACAGTATCCTAGATGAATTAAACCTAGCTCATCGAGTCGGGTCCAGATCGCACCACCGCCCCCTACTTAACAATGACTTCCGAGTCATTGATGACTGGCCTACCCTGCCACAGTGCTGCTTGACACCCATAGACCTGCATCTTGTCCATCACCCCACCCATCCCCCAATCCCCTGAGTGTGCTGCTGCCTGCTGCGACTTGGTCGACTGACGCCACTGATGCTGGTAAGAACGTGACCGACACGTTTAATTTATCATTGACCCTCATGTCGCTCTGCTACAGCCGGGGACAGGAACAGCGTTGGCAGCACTGGCAGCGTCGGCAGCACACGCAGCGCCGGGAGCGGTCAGAGCACGGAGAGCAACAGCGCCCCCAATGGACTGCAGCACAACAGCGGCCACCATGACAATTCGAACAAGGTACAAACACACACACAGGAAGCCAACTGGATTAATTTATTTTGCTTCATTTTCATGACTGAATTATCATTGTCTCTTAACAATAAGGTAAGTTAGAGCAGATCAAAGTGGGATCCAAGGGGTCTTTGGGGTTTTTTAATTGAAATGACAGCCTCTCCTAAGCAAATTCAGTAATTTGACCATGTAAAATAATTAAAATAATTGATTAAAATTAGAATATCCTCAATTGAATAGTTTGCTCTATGTGTCAATTTCTCAATTTTTACGGAGAATGATATGATCATGATGTATTTATTGATATGGATTACTCAAGACTTGGCAAAAAAAAGACCAAAATGCAATTTAACAATTTTCCAGACAGTTATTACTTGATTAGATGTGCGATAAACACATCTGGGAAATTGCAATGTAATGCTTCTGCTACTACTGCTCCCTCTACTACTTTTACTAAGTTACAATAAGCATTATTATTATTGAAATAAAAAAATCCAAGTGTTGCAAATATAGAAAACAACCTGTTTACAGTTGTAAATTACTAGACTAAATAGAGCAGTCAGTTTCTTATTTGTGACATAAAACCGTGATTACCTCATTTTATTTGGTTGTTCACATTTGTTTACAGTTGGTGACCTCTACTGGTGACTCCACACACACAGACTTCAAGCAGTCCAGTCATTCAGCAGGTTTTTAAACTTTTCAATAAAGAAGCTCACTTTCCTGGAATCCTAAATAACAATCCATGTATGTTCTCATGACATTGGCCTGAATGTCACTGCAGGTGGGACGCCACGACGGACAACCGTGACAGTGCAGCGACCAGCGGAGCAGAGTTTCTCCCAGCAGTTTGTACGTCCGCAGCAGCTGCTGGAGGGGAAGGTACAGTCAAATAAACCGACAGGTGGCTCAATCAAATTAGACACGAGGAGACATTTTCCTGTTATTAATGCGTGTCGGGATCACCTCAAGTAAGATCTTGTGTCTGTGTGTCTGTGTGTGTGTGTGTGTGTGTGTGTGTGTGTGTGTGTGTGTGTGTGTGTGTGTGTGTGTGTGTGTGTGTGTGTGTGTGTGTGGTTGGAAATAGGATGCAGAGGCTATCTACCAGTGGCTCAGCGAGTTCCAGTTGGAGCAGTACACTGGAAACTTCATTAATGCTGGCTACGACGTCCCAACCATTAGCAGGATGACGCCAGAGGTGATGCACTTCATGAAGTTCATGTAACACAATTTCCGCTCTCACCCGCGTAGCGAAGGGTCCGGGGGAAAATGTTTGGCAAGTTACAAGAACGAAGGGAACACAAAAGTCTTTGTTTAAAAACAGTCCCAGGGCACAAGAAGGACAACAGAATGAATTGGGCTTGTCAATGTTCCCATCACCCACATCACCAAAGACTCCTGTTCACAGCTTCTGCCCTCCGGGTGTCCAAAAAAGGCTTCTCGTACCAAGTTTTTTTTTTTTCTTTAAAAGGAATCTCACGACAAACTCACAAAATACAGTTTGTGTCTGCTTGCATGTCTGGCCAGAGAGGGGGGGAAGGGGTCTAGGATAATAAGGGGCTTAGGAGAGTCTTAAGCAGAGGAGAAGATGGCACAAAGACAAAGAGATTGGAGAACTATCCTCTGAACACTGGATCACTTGAAATAAGGTGAACAAAACAAATACGATGCTGCGTGTGTCATGTTTTGGGTAGATCCCATTCGAAGTGTACTCACTAGCAACTCGCAGCGTAGTGCAATATCACCAGCAAGAAAAGCCATCTCGACATATTTATCAACTGCGAAAGTGCAACAAGCCTATGAGGATGACTCCATTCTGTCTGAACCGTCCATCACTGGAATGTTCACACATGCAATCAAAGCGATATCGCAGCCAGTTATCATCATCTCTGGCCTATTTCACACTACCTAGGAGGCATTAATCTGATTCACTTTCAACACGCTTTGCCCTTATTTGGCTTACACTCTGACACAGGGGCCTCCTTAAGTGGTCTATGCTAATCAACTACCGTAATTCCAGACTATCGAGCGTAACTGAATATAAGCTGCACTGGCTAAAAATAACGAAATCGCTACCTTCGTCTTCCTCCTGCGCACTAAAACCATGAAAGTCGTCTACTTCAATTTTAGAATTGAACGGCCTCAGAAGCTCGTTAGCCCCCCAAAAATACATAAATTAGCCAAAGTGTTCATAGCGTGTGAAAAAAAGTAGTGGCTAATAGTCTGGAAATTACTGTAATTGAACAAAGTGTAACTTTTTTTTCTTCTTTGTCTGTTGGGGTTTTCACTGTCCTTGGTTGGTTCGCGTAATCATGTATCCACTGAAGATATTCAATTATTTGGACTGTTAAGATCTAAAACAATTGGAAAAAAGGAAATCTGAATTTTAGATTAGATTAGATTAGATTGGATTAGGTTAGATTAGATTAGATTAGAAACAAAAAAAGGCAGGGGGCGGGGACATGACGAGAAGGTGTAGTTTTTAAGAAAAAGGGAAGGCCGTCGTTTTGTTTGTCCTGGCTCTCTCAACCACTCCATTTGCTACTGTCGCTGGCAAGATCTCTAGTTGTCTGAAATTACAATTGGTAGAACATCACCATGTTGTTTATTTTTGTTTGTCTTTGATTCCTACTTCAATGTCGCACCGAAAGTGTTGCGAAGTCACTCTCGCACTAGATCTCACAGCTAGGAAATTTCAAGGCTAAATCAGACAACATGAGACACTCTGCTCAGACTGTTGTGGAAATTTGCTCCCTCTGGAACCACAGTATAAGTCCTGCTTCCAAAATACATGGAAACAAAAACCCAAGTTGGTAAAAATAAACAGGTTTCCCTTCAAAAGCTGTGCTTCACATTCTTGTTTCCACTTGGTGGTGAAGGGCTGAAATTTGAGTTTTCTTTTGCTGATATTCTCAATATTTGTTTGAAATGTGTACTATATATGGGTGTAAATTGGGATACTGATCAGAATCTGGATTTTTACTTTACTGACCCTAAAAATAGTTTGAAACTTTTAGTTTAGTAACTACACTAGTTTGAAGCAAGAGTAAAAATTCAGCCATTTCAATTATTTTGTTCTGGATGAGTCAAAAGAATTTCTATTATTGTTATTCGACTGTCAATTTAGACCTGTAAGCCCTAATGACACCACAACTGACCAGAACGCTTTTAACATTTACAGGACCTGACAGCCATTGGAGTGACCAAACCAGGCCACCGTAAGAAAATATCCATTGAGATCAACAACCTGGTCATCCCTGAATGGCTCCCAGAATATATCCCCGTAAGACCCGTTGTATTTGTCGTGAAGCTCTTGAGATTTGATCGGATTTGACCCATCATTCTTTTTCTTGCAGTCTGATCTGGGTGAGTGGCTCAGCGCCATTGGCTTACCACAGTACCTGAAAAAACTCTCTGAAAACGGATATGACACCATCAGCATCGTGAAGGACCTCACGTGGGAGGATCTGCAAGAGATCGGCATCACGAAGCTCGGTGAGGAAGCAGTTCCTAAAGTTAACTGTTCTTGTTCTGTTATCATGTGTGATGGCCCCTATCTCATGCTAGCTCTCTCTGTGTCAACCTCTTTCTCTCTCTCCAGGCCACCAAAAGAAGCTTATGTTGGCGGTGAAGAAACTGTGCGACATCCAGAGGGCAATCAGTCTGGCTGAGGCGGGTCAAGGCACACTGCGGCGGAAAGGCCCGGGAGCCTTGCACATGGTTGCCATCGAGCCCCCTGATGTTGGTGCCGAATGCTCGTCACCTCACACACCAAAGATGTTGACGTTTCAGGATAGTGAGCTGAGTGCTGAGCTGCAGAGCGCCATGTCAAGTCACTACACAGGCAGCGAGGATGGCTTGGCCATTAAGACCGCTGTGGGCATATCTCACAGCCAAGACAACATCGACACCCGGTCTAGAGGGTCAGGACGCTCCCAGGAGCCACCCACTGCCTCTGTGACCCCCCACAGCTGGTCCCAGGAGAGCCTCACCGGGAGCCCAGTTAAGGACCGTAACCTGCCTGAGGGCTGGGATCAGCGGCCACTGCCGCACCAACTGCTGCCCAAGCAAGTTCCACTGGGTACGGCTACTGTCTTCAAGTACCCGGCCATCCCGACCAAACCTAGACTTCCCGGGTCCTGCGGCTCATCGCCTCATGGTTCCCCAGCCCTGAAGGGTTTCAGCTACCTGCATTCCCACTGTGGTTCCACAGATCTGAATTCTTCAAGACCTGAGAACCATAGCTTGACTCTTGCACCACCTAAGAGGCGCACCCACAGTCTGAACCGCTACGCCTTGTCAGATGGCGAGCCTGATGATGACGAGGAGGAGCCAGCTGTTCCACCTGGAAGTGTGCCGTCGTATGCAACCTTAAGTCGCAAACCTGGCCGGGGCCATCACGCTCGACTTCAGGCAGGTCCTGACAAGAACAATGTAGGACGCAGTCAATCCTTTGCCGTGCGTGCCCGAAAGAAAGGCCCCCCTCCCCCACCTCCCAAGAGGCTGAGCTCGGTTAGCAGCACCACCAGCGGTGAGCTGAGTGACAGCAGCGTGTCGTCTGGCGGCGGTGTGGTGACCGACAGTCCAGGAAGTGTCAGGAGCATTGCCGCGTGTCTGGAAGGCAGCTTCGAAGCCAAGAACCCACCGGGATCTAAGCCAGACCTCGTCCATCAGGAACCATCCCCAGCAGAGTCTCGAGAGACTCCTGGGATGAGGAGGAGGGTCCAGAGCGAGTGCGTTCATATCCAGACTAGTGGTGAGCTAGATAAAGGGATCAATTCATACTCTGAGGAGGGGGAATCAAAAGGTGGTGGGCTGGAAGGGTCCTCGTCACCCCAGAACAGTTCCAGTGAGTGCATTCCTTTTGCTGAGGAGGGAAACCTGACCATCAAACAGCGGCCCAAAGCTCCCGGTCCACCAAGAGCCGAAGCTGTGCTAGAGCCTCCTGAGAAACCCAACACCAAGAACCCTGATATGCCCGAGTTCAATCTGAAGGAGTCGGACACAGTTAAACGGAGACACAAACCCAAAGACAAAGATGGCGGTTCCCCGGGAAGGGAGGTTACAATGGAGGTGTCGGACTCAGGGAGCAGCCGGCCTACATCACAGAGCCAGGAGGAGGTTGGACTAGAGAGACCCACCAGTGCAACTTCGGGGTCCCCCATCAGACCTCCACTCTCGCCAAAACCTCCTGTTGTCGCTCCCAAACCAGTCCGTCACAGTCTGCTAGCATCACAAGGTACGAGTCCTCAAAGACAACGACAACACAAATACTGAGAGAGGCTCACACACAATAAAGACGTACCTTGCTGGCGAGAAGTGACCAGCTGAAAGACCAAACTGTAATTCAGTCAATCCCACAATTTGTAGATCCAGCGCAGGGTATTGTATTTTTCTGAGAGGCCCACAGATAAACAGTCAAGGAATCATAATGTAGCAAATATTTTTGAAGTAGAAACACTGGTGTTTGCCACTCCTTGGTTGTTGATCTGGGACTTATTGATCTTGTTTTTTTTAAATTTATTTTTCATTTTTTTCTTAAAACCATTATTAGGAATTTGGGGGTCTTGGAAGTTATTTGCCTCAACTTCAGACCCACTGTTTTTGACCTTGTTGTGGTTGTATCCCTGATTGATCTTGGCCAGGGACTGGCTTGTCTTCAGACTTAACGATTGAATTGACAGTTGGGATTTCAGTTTTGCTGTTTTTTCTCACTGAATTTCAAAATTGCCGCCTTTCACCTGGCACTTGTTGCTCTTCACGATGAACTGAATTGACCCTTTTTTGGGGGATTTCTTTGGTTTCAAAATGCTACTTCACGGTGTTGAGTCGGTACATGTTGGAATGCTTATTGAGTCTGACTCTAGACAACACCATGAACCTGAATCCCGGATCGCTCAGTCGCCATCAGACTTTTTATCTGACTGTCGTGGGTTCAAGTCCCTGTTCGGGGCGGCTGCACCTTTTTTGGGGCAGTGTGTCTCAGATGGCAGAGCAGTCGTCTTGGAATCGAAAGTTCCCGGTTTGATTTCCGAGCCTGTGGAGGTATTGTGGAGTAAGACGCTGCTCCCCGGGTGCCGCTTAGCGACTCTCAGTTGCTCATGGTTTGTCCATAACATTTGCAGAGGACAAATACTGTGCAGTAGTGACTCAGGGCTTTTTGATCTCAACTCATGACTTGTTTATTTTTGACACGCAACTCTCTGGCCCAGACTTGTTGACCTTGGATCAGATCCGTTCGGTCTCTAACTGGCTCCCGTCTTTCCAGCAGGGGGCCCAGTCTCTCCTGCTGTGACCGTCAGCGTGGTTCAAAGTCTGGCCTTCACCGCTACGACCTCTCTCTCCCATGGGCACCCGGTCCCTCAAGGCCCTCCAGCCCCTCAGAGCCCCTTGCCACCAGCTGATATGACCCTGGAGTCATCAAGTGGGACGGAGGTGGTCCAACAGAGACTGAATCAGACCAGCACATCCCTGGAGGCAGCGCTTCAGGCTGTTGAGAGGAAGCTGAACCTGGAAGATGGAGAGGGGTGAGAGTATAACTCGTTTTTACATTCAGACATTTTATTAAACAACATTGTTAATTTTTTTTTTTTCTCTCGTCTTTTCCGGCCAGCAGAGCAAACACAGTGAAGTCAGCCGGAAACATCCTGGACGACATAGGCAACATGTTCGACGATCTTGCTGACCAGCTAGATGCTATGTTGGATTAAACTTTTCAAAATAAAACACACTTTCAACTCAGGAAGAGAGATGTCAGAGGGCAGAGAATTTGTTTTACTAATGAAAGTCACAAGCAAGAGACTAAAAAACAAAACAAAACACTTGCCTTGTTTCTCAGCACTTAATCAGCCTCTTGGTGCTTCCAGGACATGATGGAACGGTCCTCCACTCAAGTTTGCAACAGACATTTTAATGTCCTTTCGAATTGCCATCACTGAACCTTTGTGTCATCATCACTGACAGATGACTTTTAAATGTAAAATGTTTTTGGTTGTGTGTTTTAGCGACATCGAGAGCTGATGTCCCTGTTTTGTCTCGCGAGCATCTCCAATACCTATTTTGATGAAAATGTTTCTGATTGAGAGCGGCATTGTTTTGATATGCGTTTGTTTCTACAATATAATATTTCTGCCAGATGGGGGACTGAAATCACCAGAATAAAAAAATGAAGAAATAAACAAACCACTAAAAAGATAAATAAGGGAGTAAATTGAAAGTAGTGAGTACCTAGATAGACCAATCAGGTTTGGCTATTTTATATAATAATGATTGGCTACATTTATTTCATACTATATTTTTAACATTTAATAACCTTGTTAATTTATCAATTATTTCTTCATTTACTTTATGATTTGGCATCCTTGTCCTCCTTCCAGGGTGGAGGGAGGAAAGGTTTATCAACGGTCTCAGAATGGAAACAAAACAAAATCACTCTCTTGGTAAGATGGAAATAAAGCCTTATTTATTTAGGCTGTTATTAGACTTCAATATTAGTTTGAATTTGAGATGAAATACATCTATTTATCATAAAATATCAGGTCTTCGCAGAGAAAAATTATCTGTAATTTAGAATATTTTAGATATTAACTGACTGCATGCGTAAATACACTACCGGTCCATCAGATTACAAATATTTATTTATAACATTTATTAGAAGTTTCATATATCATATTTATGTCTGGTTACTTTTCCTTGACACCCTTCATTCGGCACCATCGCGTATTATGGCCTTTTGAGGTTTGCTGCATATTTAAACAAAAAAAAAGCAAAATATTAAATACAGCTTGAAAGTTTAAGGAATGCCGTTATTTTTTCTCCAAAGAAGGGTTGTTTCAAGTTAAGGATTTTGGCAATCACAAAGAAGATAGGAGTATATTTAAGAAACTTTACTTCTACTTTTTCCTTTTTTTTTCCCCATGAACTGGTTACAAGAAAATATGACAGAAAAGCATATTTATGCAAAGAAATTTCTTTATTTTAAAAGAAATGAAGTCACAAGTCTTGGCATGATACTACCTGAATTATCACAAAGAACAAATGAAATCTAAATTGTTTGAGGGAATTAAAAGTGGAACTGGGGTGTAAAAACTGTGTGAAACACTTCCATTTTTTTCAAGAAATTGTAGTTATGAATACAAAAACATTTATATATTTATATACATATATATAGACTATTTATTTAGACCCTTACATATGTTTATTAATTCTTCTGTTTTTATTCAAAATGGATATTGCAAGAATTTAAAAAAAGTTGAGAAATAGAAATCTGGAAATTCATCAAAATCCACAACAGAAGTTTTTAATCTGTAAAATCAGACAAATAAACTAAAACCTTTATCTGTAAATAATAGTTTGTTTGTTTTTAATCGTTTTGGCCTGATAAAATAAAAAGCAGTAACTCTTAGTGCCCATTATCAGACAAATTAATCTATTCACTTTGATATATATATATATATATCATTTTCAGGGTGTTTATTGGTGAAAGACAGTTAATTGCATAAATGTCTTTGTTGATGGTATTAATGTCAATACCAATGTGACTGAACTGGGTCTTTTTTGTTTGTTTTTTGGTCCCGTATTTGTTGGAACATTTCAGATTTTCACGTTGCAACATTTCTAAGAAGTTGACTTTATTACTGACCGATGTCAGCTTGCTTTTCTACAGAAATGCATTGGAAACCCTGTAAATCCTGTTTATATAAAGGGAAGAGATGCCTGTTCCGCTCACACAGACTCCCTGACACTATTTTTTGATATTCGCAATAGCCAAAATGAGTATTTAAAATAAGATGTATCTAAATATGTATATTGTACACTCAATAGTGGAGTAGATATTCAACCAAAGGTCTTTGTACAGATTTTTCAGAAACATGTCTTGTCTTTTTATGGTTTATCCAATGTTCTGTATGGTCTCCATGGTGTCGCCACATTAGAAGACTTAACACTAATCATGTGGCTTCACCAGCAAACCTCCCTTGTCTCCACCTGCTTGTGTCTGTGTGAGATATCAGTGTCAGAGGGGAAATAAAATCCTTAACAGGAGAGTCTGTACAATGTTTCCTGTACATGTAATTACTTTGTCATAATTAAAAAAGACAATTTGTTATCAAATGTTTCGTCTTTGTTTGGCAATATACCACTGGGACCAAACATACCTATTTTCATGAAGGCGATCCCGGATTCCAGACAACCGCTGAAGCACTGAGCTCAACTTTTTTTGCACTTTACACAAGTTGATTTGAAGTTCTGTTTTAACACTAATCTATCATAAAAGACACTTAATGTGATACTAAATTTCCACACTTGTTATTTGTTGCAACTTATTAAGAGGCCTTGACATGGTTTGTTTTATTTTTTCATTTCAAACTTTAAATATTCGAACATCCCACATCTTTGAAAAAGGCATAAGCAAAATTAAAAAATGACATTTTTTTCCAAAAAAAGATCTGTCTGTTGCTTCGTCAATCCTTGAGGGTCAAGGATCCTGCCATTCTCTTTAGTGCTTAGTGGTGAAATAGCTAAGACCGATACATCGCGCACACTCCCAGGCTCCATATGGTGGCCTCTGTGGCAGACGCGTTTGCTCATTTGCACTGCGGACTGCAAAGTAAGAATTTCATTGCACGGGGGAACACATTTGCACACTGTACGTATGACAATAAACGCTTTGAATCTTGACTCTTTATCATAACATCCATGGATATGCACTTGCAGTCACAGAAGGCCTGTACACTGTGGGAATATTTGCCTTTCTTGATGATGTAGTCCAGAGTTGGTAGATGGGTGCTTGATTATTATGACTGGTGACAAGGAAGATCAGGAGGACAAAGGCAGAGCAGAGGACAAAGTGATGGAAGCTGAAAGGGGAAGAGTGTTGTATGGTTTTCAGGGAGGAGATGAGAAAGGCTCTTGGTGATCAGGGAGAGCTTCCAGATGACTGGACAACTACAGCTAATGTGATCATTGCGACAGGTAGGAGAGTACTTGGTGTGTCATCTGGAAGGAAAATAGATAAGGAGACCTGGTGGTGGAATGAGGAAGTACAGAAGTATATCCAGAGAAAGCGGTTAGCAAAGAAGAAGTGGGACACTGAGGGGACTGAAGAGAACAGACAGGAGTACAGGGAGATGCAGCAAGGTAGCAAAGTCAAAACAAAGGGCGTACGATGACTTGTATGCTCGGTTGGACAGTAAGGAGGGAGAGAATGATTTATACAGGTTGGCAAAACAGAGAGATAGAGAAGGAAAGGATGTACAGCAGGTCCGGGTGATTAAGGATAGAGAGGGAAATGTATTGACAGATGCTAGAAGAGTGATGGGAAGATGGAAAGAGTACTTTGAAGAGCTGATGAATGAGGAAAATGAAAGAGGGAAGGGAAGAAGAGGTGACTATTGTAGACCATAAAGTAGCAGATATTAGTAAAAGTGAAGTGAGGAGGTCATTGAAGAGGATGAAGAATGGAAAGGCAGTTGGTCCTGATGATATACCTGTGGAGGTATGGAAGTGTCTCGGAGAGGCAGCGGTAGAATGACTGGCTAGATTATTCAACAGGATCTTAGAAAGTGAGAAGATGCCTGAAGAATGGAGAAGAAGTGTGACAGTGCCCATTTTTAAGAATAAGGGGGATGTTCAGAATGTTGATGAGCCATACAATGAAGTTATGGGAAAGAGTAGTGGAAACTAGACTGAGAGCAGAAGTCAGTATGTGTGAGCAGCAGTATGGCTTCATGCCAGAAAGAGTACCACAGATGCAGTATTCGCTTTGAGAATGCTAATAGAGAAGTACAGAGAAGGTAAGAGGGAGCTGCATTGTGCTTTTGTAGACCTAGAAAAAGCATACTCTGGTATTGTATAAGGAAGTCTGGAGTAACAGAGATGTATGTTAGACTGGTCCAGGACATGTATACTGGTTGTGAGACAGTGGTGAGGTGTGCTGTCGGTGAGACAGAGAAGTTCAAGCTGGAGGTGGGACTTCATCAGGGATCAGCTCTGAGCCCCTTCTTGATTGCAGTGGTGATGGACAGGCTGACAGATGAGGTTAGACAGGAATCTCCATGGACCATGATGTTTGCAGATGACATTGTGATCTGTAGTGAGAGCAGGGAACAGGTTGAGGAAAATCTTGAGAGGTGGAGGTTTGCTCTGGAAAGGAGAGGAATGAAGTTTAGTTGCAGCAAGACAGAATATATGTGTGTGAATGAGAGGAACCCGGCTGGAACG
>CAAKHD010010746.1:0-10617 GCA_901007705.1 Fistularia tabacaria | reverse complement strand
TGCAATAAAAAAAACCGGGGAGGAAAAAAAAAATGGGGGGGGGGGGGGGGGGGCAGAGGCAGGATGAAAAGGGGGCGGAGCTTCCTGAGTCCCGGGACGCGGGCCAGACCACGTCTCGGCGGCGTCTGGTCCGACGGACGCCATAAATAAAGGTCCGCCTCGACAACAGTTGAGCGCATAAGCAGATGGGAAGCAAAGGAGGGGGCACACGCACACACACACACACACACACACACACACACACACACACACACACACACACACACACACACACACACACACACTTCAGTAACATCTGGGTGGCTCAGACTGTTTGACTCGTCTGGTTTTGGTGATGGAAAGCAGAAGGTCCGAACCATGGAGGTGCTGGGGGAGGACACCTGGGCTTTGATGGAGGCCAGCTCTCGCTCAATGAGTTTCTCCTCCTCCTGCGGAGAGGAAGCAAATATCGTGATAATAAGTAGGTCCGTAGTGTGATTTCCTCATTTCTGACCCTTTGCAGGTGGAATAGTTTGAACAAACAAGACTGAGGAGGAGATACATCTTTGCTTGTTTATCCAGAAGAAACCACACAGAGTCTCTGTGACATCCAAACTGCACTATTAATTTACGAAGTGACAATCATGCTGGTTTCTTGACAACTTGAGAACAAACATCAGACCGAAGACCCGTTGCTGAATTCAAGAGGCTCCTTTACAATACCAGTAACACACACGATGAGTCAGAACGACAAAACCGGTGTTTTTCTTTAATTATGTGTTTTATTTTCAAATGTTTTCACTTGCCAGATTTTCCAATATGTCTCTGCTTGTATTTCTTGCTTCCAACTGGTTCTTTTACCTTTTTTTAAGGCAGTAGATATGACATGAGTGTGTTCGTATCTGTACTGTGAGCTAGCAGCGCTAGCATCAGCATGCTAACACCGGTAACACAGCGGAGGCGGGTCTTCGCCAATGCTAGCTGGCAAGCTAAGGTAGCATTAACAGGCTAACACAGGGAACGCAGCGGCGGCGAGTCTTCGCGGTTCGGGTCTTCAGCGCAGACAAAACTCACATGTTTGGAGGTCAGCTCGGTGATACCTCGGATAAGGCTCCCCAGCTTCGAGGTGGCGGTAAGCTTCGCGGAGCCCGGCTGGGGGTCCAGGGACAGGAGGCTTGGCAGGGCTGTCAGGGTTTTCTCCACGACGTCGCTCATGTTAGCGGCGGTCAGCGGGCCTCCGGGCGGCCGGACTCGCTACAGGCCGGGCTCCGCGGGCCGTGTGCCCATCCCCGTCCCGCCGCCCCACGGAGATCCAATCGGGGTGATGCGTTAGACACTTAAAAAGCCCAGGAAAGGCAAAATGCTCACTCGCCGGGCGGCCATTGTTTTGGTTGAACTGCCTCACTCGTGAGCTGACGTCCCTTCCGTTTGCGAATCAAAAAAACTTTATTGAAACATACAAACGCAACAGCTCTTTCTGCGCATGCGCAGTCGACTCGGGACAGCTTTGCTTTCATTCAAGAGGACTCATTCATTCAAGATTTATACCGCTTCTCCTGCAGTCAAGTGGGCTGACGCCAATCCCCAGGTTCACCCTGGACCATTTGTCGCAAAACCATAGACGTAAAACCATTCACTTTCCCTTTCCCTCGAGATTTAGAGACATGAACTGTTCACCCTCTCGTTCACATACAACCACCCGCACCTCTTATAAACATCAAATCCTCCGCCCTCTCTTTCACGCATGTGGACGATTATGGTCTCTGATGAGCCTACTACATGTTTTCGGGCCGTGGGAGGAACCCGCAGAACCCCGCACATACATGGGAAGGACATGGGGACTCCCGTTCCTGTCGGGATCAAACCGGGGACCTTCTTGCTGGGAGGCTGGAAGCGCTAACTGCCGCGGCAACATTCCCCCAGCAAGCACCGAGGAAACAGCTGCTTTTTAGCGGTGCAGAAACCTAAGACAGATCTCAGCTTTATTAGGGCGGCCTTCCGCCTCGACCAGAGAGAGAGCGAGAGAGAGAGAGAGAGAGAGAGAGGGAGAGAGAAGGAAAGAGAGATACCGAGCAAGAGTGTGATAGAAACAGAGGAGGGAAGACGGTTGGGAGGCACTAATAATCTAGTACTGCTAAAATCGGTAGTGCTAACGGTTATGTGCTAATTGCCGAAATGATGCAATATCAACTTTATTATTCATAGAAGAAATAATGGTGGACGCCTGGCGAGTCGCTGCGGTAGAAGATATGAGGCTACGAAGGCTAAGAGGAGTCGGAGGAAGGAGAGAGGTGCATGATGGGATATTGGGCTGCACAGAAAGAATACATGACTTACATTTTTTCCGTTTTATTGATTGTCTGTTTCTGAAGGATGTTCTATTTTGGAAAACAAGCGGATTCTCTCGGCCACATCTGTCTGTGACTCACTGGTGACGCATGTCCAGATGCTTCGCCTCGCTCACATGTCTTGCCGACATCCGCGACCTTCTCAAAGGGGCTGCACCACCTGCTAACATGTAGCACAGCACTGCTAAATTCAAAGCCCCAAGCTAGCAAGATGAACAAAAACAAAGGTCTGTGGAAAGTTTCTTTGCGCAGGGTAAAAGAGCCAGAGAGGAGACAGAAGAGCCGACGACTGCAAAGAAAAACAAAGCTGCATTTAGCGGCGTAGAGCAGGAGTCCGGCTTGAAATATGGATCTCTTGCAGCAGGATGTTCCCACGCTCTGCAGCAACCGGCTCTCCGATGAGCAACCGAAACAAAATGACGGAGCAGAACTGGACACAAGCTACTCACTCGGGGTGTCGTTGCCTCCCGTTACCCCCGGATGGGACCGTCTGGTTGCAGAGAAACAAGCTCCCGCTGGTGAGTTGTATTTGTCCTGCACTTTCTACTTGTTCTTGTGGTGGATCTTCTGATGAAGGCATGTTTGACCTTCACCATGTTATGTCAGCAGGACGCTGCTCATAAAGTCGCACACACAGTGGATTCACCTTCATTATTAGATTTCGTAAATGCCAGATTTTATTCCAGACCTTTCCTTTGATTTTGATGTATTTATCTGCTGCACCTTAAAGCAGGGGTGTCATTTTCACCGAGGGCCACATCAGCATAACGGTTGCCCTCAAAGGGCCACATGGAATGCTACCAGTAGAAATGTAACCAAATGTAATGTGAAATAAAGGTAACTACTCCTTCATGTTCAATAATTTATTACTCATTCAAATCCAGAGTGTTACATATGCATTTGCATAGGTGGAAAAAAACGATGCTCTGTTACAACATAAATCCTTTTCTATTGTCAGGATAAGAAACCCAGATCACTCCATCCATCAATGAGTGAATAAAGAAAAATATCATCCAACACTAGTTATGACATTAACTTTGTTCAAAACCTTTTTGTCACAATTGAAGAATATCATTGAGAATAAGTCCAACCGGCAATTGTGGCTAACTTTAGCATACTTAGCTCCAGGTTTGGTGTCGGGATGCCTACGTAGATTGTACTCTCTGCCTCATCACACAAATTACATGTCGTTTTTTTCTCCCTTGTTGAAACATTCTTCCGTCTGCAGCAACTTTTCTCTTCCTGGACATTTAGGGATCGTTTGTATTTCTCAATGCCACTTGTTGAAAATGGCATCGATGTGGATCCACTGCGGTCTAACGGCGGAACACGATCGGCATGAATTATGCGAAATGTAGTTTATGGTCAATGCATGCGTTTGACTTATTCATTTGAAGACAATCAGACCTTTCAAGACGTTCTGGCGGCCATATAAAAATGACGTGGCGGGCCACATTTGGCCCGCGGGCCTTGAGTTTGACACATGGGCCTCACAGGCCGGTCGGGGAAAATATTATCTGACATGAAACCGGGGCAAAAACGGTTGGGGACGGCTGCTATATGTTAGCTTGAGAAGCTCCAAAAGAAGGAGATGAGATGCACGGCTGTGATATTCAAAACTCCTTTTTATTATGTTGATAATATTTCAGTAAACAGTCCCTTGAATTACTGTACACTAAACTACAGTAACATAATTACAGTAAATACGGAGTAGCGGTGAGTGTGCACGCTGAGCGGAGGGCGAGAAACACGTGTCATGTGTGGAACCGAGGTTTGCCTTTTCAAATGTGCTCGGTCACGAACATCCTGGCCGCTGACCGCTGTCCGGGCGTTGGTTTTCCCCGAGCGCCGTCCTGCAGGTGCGCTTCCGCCGTGCAACTAAACAAAACGTCCTCTACGTGGGGCACACACAACACATCACGCCATCGCGTCACTGCTACCCTAGACTGCTGCTCTAGTCACTACGGTGGTATTTTTTTTTTTCAGCCATATACATTTGCACGTCTTAAAATCTTAATCGTAAGTGCGGGGTTTTATTCTTTTTGTTTCTTCAGATCATACTAACGTACAAGCATCCGTTGCTGTGAGACCGATGTATGTACAAGGGGGGTGGGGGGGGGTGGGGGCGGCGTGGGTACGCCGTTTTGCGCGACCAGAAACCGTTTCTGTGATTGTACGCTAGCAGACGGGGAGGGGGAGGGGAGGGAGCTGGGTCTTCGGCGTGTCCTCGCCTCTTCGCCCTCAAGCCCAGATCTGAAGAGGAAAAGGAAGCGGGAGGTCACGTGACTTCACCTCGGCTAGCGATCGGTTTGAAAAGCCGACGGCCCGGTTGGCGTCGTACCCGCAGGGTGTGGTCCCAGGAGCCCGTGCAGAAGGCCGTCCCGTCCGGGGAGACGCGCAGCGTGCTGACCCGGTTCTCGTGGCCGAACAGAATGGACACCCGCGTCCCCTTCAGGACGTCCCACACGTTGATGGTGTAGTCGTTGTAGCCGCCGAACAGGAGGCGGCCTCGGGGACGGGACAGGACACGAGACGGGTGTCTTCCACGGGAAGTGGTGACCAGAAGCTGCGCGTGTGTGTGTGTGTGTGTGTGTGTGTGTGTGTGTGTGTGTGTGTGTGTGTGTGTGAAGGTCTCACCGCTGAGGGAGAAATCGACGCTGGACACCCCGAAGATGATGCTCTCCTTGGAGTAGATGGCCACCTCTCTGTCCGCCCTCAGGTCATACAGGCGGCACTGAAAGGAGGAGATCGCCGCGCTCAGAGGAGCTTCTCAACCCTGACCTGCTTTATGGACAAAGACTCATTCATTCGCTCAAGACCTACAACTCATGGGGGATATTTTTCAGACCCAGTAGTGAGACATGCAGCCGCAAACGGTCATCGAGCAGCAGAGAGAACGTTTGGAGTGAGCGAGGAACTTGTGAGGGACTGGGGAAAAGCAGAGGATAGTCTGACTGCAATGAAGAAAACAAGAAAAGCTAATGGCGGGCTAAAAGCTAGATGAAGCTAAGACCTGATGCTAAGTCTGACGACAGCCACGCAGAGGAGGAACCTGCGCCGTCGACCTCCTCAGAAGTGACACCCAGGTGGAAGAATTCGATGGAATCAGTGATTTGCAGTGAGATGGAAGGTTTGGTCAACTTGCTCCAGTTATCTGAATAACTGTTAGCATAGCAGACACCTGTTCAGCCTGTTGTTCTCCATCCTAGCATTATTAGTAACTAGAACCTGCCTTTCGAGATGAAATGTCTGTTCTCGGTCTCTGATTTCACCAAATACATTTCTGAATGTATCCAATAAATTTCCCCCCAAAAGTGCGACTTTTTTCTTCTTCATGCTGCATTTTTTTTGGCAGGTGCCGCTTAAAGTCCGGAAAATACGATGTTCCAAATGTAATAATCATGTAGTAATCATGTAATAAACACATGAAAGGCCCATATTACGCAGCTGCGCCATAGCGCCCCCTGCTGCCAGGCGGTGTAACTGCGAGGCAGCAGACCTTAAAAGGTCTGATTGTCCTCCGTGAACGACGCTACGCTAACTCACGATCGTCACCCGTTTGTTTCTTACCGGTCCGTATCTGATCGCTCACGTCTGTTAAAACAACATTTTTTTTTCCCTACATCCGACTACTTACGGTGGCGTCATCGGAGCCGGACGCAAAGGCGTCTCCGCTGGGGTAGTACCTATTGACCAGACAGAGGGGGATAGCAAATCGATCATCAATGCGATGTGATTAGCAATATGTGATGCGGCAAGCGGCGGCGGCGGTCCCCTACCGCACGCTGTTAATGTCCGACTCGTGGGTCTCGAAGGACTGGATGCACTGGCCCGAGCGCATGTCCCACACGTTGGCCTTCTTGTCGCATCCCTGCAATCAAACACGCAACCCGGGTGAGGACGCGCCGTCTCCCCGGGCAACGGCGGCGGCGATCGCCCTCACCCCTGACACGAAGGTGTTGCCGGTCTCCGAGGGCGCCAGGTCCAGGCAGAGCACATCGGCGGCGTGTCCGTGGAAGCTCTGCAGCAGCTGCCCGCTCTCCACGTCCCACAAGGCGCAGGTTCCATCCCCGCTGGAGGTCAGGATCTGGGACCGGGGTGAGGAACATCCGGGCGTTACGGAGGCTGTCGGCACCGCAGGACGGACCGTGTGACACGCAGCCCAGAGCAGGAGTTCAACAAGCAACAGCGCCATCAACACTCCCAACGGCCTGGTGAACGGTGGGGGTTCCCTTGGCGCCACCTACCGACGCATTGGAACCCCTTTTTGGTCATTTTGCGATGGACCTGGAGCTTCATGTCTACATCAACATGAGTATCTATTTCTAAGCCATCCAGTCTATCTTCTGCCGCTTATCCAGGAAGGGGTCGCGGGGGCAGCAGCCAAAGCCGAGGCCTCGACCTCCCTCTCAACGGCTACCTTGCCCAGCTCCTCCAGGGGAATCCCGAGGTGTTCCCAGGCAAGCCAGGAGACATGGTCCCTGCAGCCCTCCGGGGTGTCCTGGGTCTTCGCAAGGGCCTCCTTCCCGGTTGGACATGCCTGGACAACCTCACCAGGGAGGCGTCAAGAAGGCATCCTGACCAGATGCCCGAGCCTCCTTCTCTTAGTCCACTCTGAGCCCCTCCCGGAAGGCTGAGCTCCTCACTCTATCTCCAAGGCAGGGCCCGGAGGAGAAAGCTTATTTCAGCCGTGACCTTGTTCTTCCAGTCATGACCAACAGCTGGTGACCATAGGTGAGGGTAGGAACAGAGATCCAATGTTGAATTGAGAGCTTCCCCCTTTGGCCCAGCTTCTTCTTCACCAGGACAGACCAGTACAGGGTACGCACCGATCCGCCTGTCCATCTCCTGTTCCATGCTTCCCTTACTCGTGAACAAGATCCTGAGATACCTCAACTTCTCCACTCGGGGCAGGACCTCGTCCCTGACCAGGAGTGGGCGCTCCGCACGTTTCCGGCTGAGAACCCTTTTCTCGGATTCCGAGGTGCTGATCCTCATCCCGACGGCTTTACATTTGGCTGCGAACCCGGAGATCACGATCCGATGAAGCCAGCAGAAGCACATCGTCCGCAAAAAGCAGAGCTCCAATGCTGAGGCCACCAAACCGGATCCCCTCGACACCCTGGGTGCAACTAGAAACTCTGTCCGTGAAAGTTCAGAACAGAATGGGTGACAAAGGACTGCACTGGAGGAGTCCGACCCTCACCGGCAACCAGTCACACTTCCAACCGGCAAAGAGGACCAGGCTCTGTCACTGAGCGTACAAGGACCGAACAGGGTTCGATACCCCAAACTCCTGTAGAACCTCCACACGATTCCCTTCTGGACACGGTCCAGTGACTTCTCCAGGTGCACAAAACATGTAGACTGGTTGGGCAAACTCCAAAGTGCCCTCATGGACCCTGCAGAAGGTGGAGAGCCACGTTGCTCCTCCTGGATCTTAGGTTCAACATACCCTCCTCTCCAGCTTCAATGAAGAGGAGGCTAAACCTCACCTCAATAAAAGCGGAGTTTGTATTTTCCACATATTTCTTTGCAAATGACAACTTGCATTGCTTCGCTGACGCCGCACCCAAAAGCAGACGCTTCTCCAGGTGTGTCCAAAAAATGAGGCTCCTGGTTCCAACACATTCACCTTCTCATCCACACATCTTCTAGAAGCATACAACTCTGTGCCCCCTCACTGCCTTGTATGGCCGGTGTGTGGGTGAATGGGTGAATATGATTCTCTTTAAAAGGAGAAGAACCGTGTAAGCCCATATGATCCAGGGAGTACATGCTTACAAGTGCATGACGACCATGTCTAATAACAGTGTAATAAGACTGTAATAACGCTGTAATACACTTTCCTCTTCTATTTTCTCACCGACTTCTGCTCACAACCCTCGAGTCTCCCGTCTCTTCCCGAATGCCGTTTTTGTTTTACGTCAATAACAACATGCAGCTCACCTGCATGTCACTGTTGGTGAAGCTACAGGCGGACAGATAGTTGGTGTGCATGGCCACCGACTTCTTCTTGGCGGCCAGGTTCTCGTTCTTGTCAAGCGACAGAGGGTAGACCGAGCACTTGTTGTCCAGACCCCTGGGACGCAAAGCGAAGGTCACGCTCAGCGCGCACACACACACACACACACACACACACGCGCGCAGATACACAGGGTGGGATGGGGAGGTGGACTCACCCGCAAGCTACAGCGCAGCCAGAAGGTGCGTAAGCGCAGGCCATGACCCAGGTGCAAGGCATGGTGACGGCGTGCTCCTAGTGGACAGGAGACACATTCTTGCAGAAGATGTGGATAACGACGAGTCTCTGGTTGGAATCCCAGAGGACCAGAAACACGGGACAGGAAGCGCTTTGGGGAACTTCCTGTCACGTCAGAAGAAGCGCCCTTACCTTGTTGGTGGTGAAGGCGTCCCAGACGATCACCTTCCCGTCCTGCACAGAGGGAGGAGAACAACTGGACGTCAGCCTAACAAGCACGGGTGCAGGTGATGGACAGGGTCTGCGAGGAGGAGGAACTGAACATCTAGAAGCAGTGTAATTACACAGTGATGACCCCACCGATGAAGCTCTAGAAGCAGTGTAATAACACAGGGATGACAACATGAATGACAATCTAGAAGCAGTGTAATAACACAGTTATGACACCATGAATGATGCTCTAGAAGCTGTGTAATAACACAGTTAGGACACCATGAATGACGATCTAGAAGCAGTGTAATAACACAGTAATGACACCATGAATGATGCTCTAGAAGCTGTGTAATAACACACTTAGGACACCATGAATGACAATGTAGAAGCAGTGTAATAAAACAGTAATGACAACATGAATGACGATCTAGAAGCAGTGTAATAACACAGTGATGACAACATGAATGACAATCTAGAAGCAGTGTAATAACACAGTTATGACACCATGAATGACGCTCTAGAAGCAGTGTAATAACACAGTAATGACAACATGAATGACCCTCTAGAAGCAGTGTAATAACACAGTTAGGACACCATGAATGACGTTCTAGAAGCAGTGTAATAACACAGTTAGGACACCATGAATGACAATCTAGAAGCAGTGTAATAACACAGTTATGACAACATGAATGACGCTCTAGAAGCAGTGTAATAACACAGTTAGGACACCATGAATGACAATCTAGAAGCAGTGTAATAACACAGTAATGACACCATGAATGACAATCTAGAAGCAGTGTAATAACACAGTTATGACACCATGAATGACGCTCCAGAAGTAGTGTAATAACACAGTTAGGACACCATGAATGACAATCTAGAAGCAGTGTAATACACAGTTATGACACCATGAATGACGCTCTAGAAGCAGTGTAATAACACAGTTATGACACCATGAATGACAATCTAGAAGCAGTATAATAACACAGTTAGGACACCATGAATGACAATCTAGAAGCAGTGTAATAACACAGTTATGACACCATGAATGACGATCTAGAAGCAGTGTAATAACCCAGTAATGACAACATGAATAAAACTCAAGGTGTAATAACAGTGTAGTAACAGTTATGACACAGTGTAATAACAATTAAAACACATGAATAAAGCTCTAGGTATGGTGTAATAACAGTGTAATTACAGTTATGGCTCCATGAGTGAGGACCTCGACACGGTGTAATTATTGTGCTAGATACAGTGTAATAGCACATTTAGGACACCGTGAGTGAAGCTCTGGAAATGGTGTAATAACAGTGTAATAACGCATTTATGACACTGTGAGCGAAGCTCTAGATACGGTGTAATAACAGTGTAATAACAGCAGAAGACGGCAGGACCTGCGAGGAGCTGACGATCCTCCTCTTGTCCTTGCACCAGTCCATGCACAGAACCTTGTTCCCGTGGCCCTTCAGGGTTCTCCGGGTCTTCATGACGAACTGACCCAGACCCTCCACCTTCTCCGCCACCTGGTGCACTGCACACACACACATACACATATACCGGCGCGTTAACGGAGCGGCCGTCAAGGAACACACACATGCATTTCCGGTTATTTGCCACCATCCCGTCTTCCACGAATCTAGATCGAACCGGACCGGACCGGAACCGCCGGCTCGTCGTCGTCGTCGCCACGGATTTGCACGGAATCGGCTGCAATAATACACCGCGGCAAAGTGTGTGTGTGTGTGTGTGTGTGTGTGTGTGTGTGTGTGTGTGTGTGTGTGTGCGTGTGTGTGGTAAATCACTTGGCTTTTACTCATCAAAATGAGAAAGAAAATACGAGCAGATAACACGGAAAAAAGAGCAGACAGAAAA
>CAAKHD010010745.1:0-12790 GCA_901007705.1 Fistularia tabacaria | reverse complement strand
GAATTTTCTCCGCAGGGTGGCCGGACTCTCCCTCAGAGATAGGGTGAGAAGTTCTGCCATCCGGGAGGAACTCGGAGTAGAGTCGCTGCTCCTCCACATAGAGAGGAGTCAGATGAGGTGGCTCGGGCATCTGGCCAGGATGCCTCCTGGACGCCTCCCGGGGGAGGTGTTCCAGGCATGTCCATCTGGGAGGAGACCACGGGGAAGACCCAGGACACGCTGGAGAGACTATGTCTCCAGGCTGGCCTGGGAGCACCTTGGGCTCCCCAAGAAGAGCTGGACCATGTGGCTGGAGAGAGGCAAGTCTGGGCCTCCCTGCTCTGGCTGCTGCCCCCCCCGCCGACCCGACTTTGGACAAGCGGCAGAAGATGGATGGATGGATGGATGGATAAATAAGTACAATAAAGGGCAGTGAATGAAGTTGATCATCGATCTACTGCCAGTCGTGACGAGTTCTGAAGTGTAGTTCCATGACAACTCTCAGGTTCAGATTGCGGAGCGTATTTCCTTCCAGTCGTGCTCTCCTAGGTCTTGTTTTCCTTGCCAAAGTGAACATTGAAGCCCCCCTCCCCCTACCACCTCAAGAATGAGGGAATCCTCTGGCAGGCGTGCTCTCTAGCACTCCCTGCAAGGACTCCAGAGAGGGTGGGTACACTGAGCTGCTGTGCATAGGTGCAAATAGTCAGATGTCATCCCCCCACCCAAAGGCTGGTGGAGGCTACCCTCTTGTCTACTGAGTTAGCCCCCAACGTACCGATCTGAGGGGCAATAAGTAGCCCCAAACCCACTTGGAGCCTTTCACTGAGGGTAACGCCAGTATGGAAAAGAGTCTAACCCTCCCAGTCGCAGAACTGTGCATCAAGGCAAGTCTCAATAAATCTACCCAGAACTTCTCAATCACACACACAAGCTCAGGCTCCTTCTACAACAGATAGGTGATGTTCCATGTCTGGATTGGTTTGCCATGGTCTGAGCCTTCTGCAACCACCCAAAGCACACTGCACCTGACCCCCTTGGCTCTCATATGGGTGGTGAGCCCATGGGAAGTGAGACCCGTGTTGCTCTTTTGGGCTGTGTCCAGCTGCACCCCGAGTCCCACCTCCAAGCTCAGAGTGGGGCCATGGTGACCTGAATCTGGGCGTGGGAAAACTAAGTCCGTAGATGTTTTTTGTCATTGGAGGTCTTCTGAGCCACGCTTTGTCTGGTTCCTCACTTGGACCCATTTGCCTTTGGTGACCATACCAGAAACATATCGTCCCCAACATTCATTGGATCAACATTGGATCATTGGGACACACAGCCCCCTACACAATGATAAGGCTGCAGCTTGAGGAGGAGGATTAGCATGACATAAAATCATCAATATTCTATAGCTAGTATTTTTAGCTAATGATCACATGTTAACTTGTAGGCCCACAATTTTAGTATTTACTATATTTGTGTTGCACCTCAAAGACATTGTGGTGATGTTGATATAATTCTGTTGATGACACGGTTGTAATGTTGCTGTGAGGTCACGACATGCTAGCAAAGAAGAGGTTGATGCATTTACAAAGATATTTTTTTTGCATTGATGATCTTTGAGTGTACATAGGAATTTTTAGGGCAGTGATTTTGTCCTAGTTTTATCTTCTCGCCCACAGGTGGACTGTTTTTTGCAGTGGAACCAGTGTCGATGCGGGTTCACATTTTTTAAAAATGCTACTGCCACTGTACCCTTTGTGTGTGTGTGCGTGTGTGTGTGTGTGTGTGTGTGTGTGTGTGAGTGTGTGTGTAGGAAAGGGCTATTGACTAAATTACATTTTATTGATGATTGCACGTGCCAAATTATACATAACTGTAACTGAAACACCATCTAATCAACACAGGACACGGCCAGAAAATGGCATTAAACGGCTGCTCCCCTTCGAGACCAAATGAAAAGCTTTGGCTGAAAATTTTGAGCAGGTGTTTGACTTGACAATCTCTCAGTGTTTTCTTTCCTATCTTCCTTTATGTGCTCATAGGACGCCAATGATGGAAGTGGAGAATTTCACCATTTTCATCAAAAATAGCATCCGCTTTCCAACTTTCAACTACACTAAGTATGGCAATGATCAATTGCATCACAGTGGTTTTGTCAGTAGACAGCAACTCTGACAAAATGGTGATATGTCTGTGCGTGCAGAGGGAACTTCCTACCTTCCATCACTAACAGTTACATTGAAACCTGCAATTTTGACATGGTCACCCACATTTACTGCCCCATCTTCAGAGTGGGAGACGTGGTTCTCTATGCTCAGCAGAACTTCACCATGCTCGCAGACCAGGTAATGCGAAATATTGCTGACTTTCTCTCTGATCACAGAACATTTAAACAAGTTCTCTCTGCACAACTGAAAACAATCGAAACACGAGCACCGTCATGATCATGCTTTGTTTCTTATTTTACATTACAAACCTCAAAACCACAAATATTTCTTTCCTTTAACATTCTGGATATTTTTTTTCTTCTTTACACAACTTTTCAAAATCCCTTTGTTGGTCTGAAATAAATGTGTTTCGTTTATAACAGTGGCTTTTTTCATTAAATCAAAGCATTGACCTCTGCAGTAATATCCACAAATGCCTGATACTGTCCAAAGTCTATTATAAAATTGATTGGTGTGTTTTGAGCAAAAACTGAAGACGCAGTCCTGTCGCTCTTTATCATGCCCTTTTAATGGAATGTGCACCACCAGCAGAGATGAACCATGACGATTGGTTTGCCTATGGAAAGACATGCACCGTATGTCAGTGGAGAGCTGTGGGCTCTGATACTCTTTTCCACATTCACTTTTACATCTTGTCAAAAACCACAACGGAAAATGTGTAAACTATATATGAGATACAGTTTAAGTTTTCCAACTATCTGTCAAAACAGTCATTGAACTCATCAATAAAGAAAACCAATGGTGTTAATATCCATAGGCGTAAGAAGAGATGCATGTGACAGTTGAATCTCTTGAATTGTAACTGGAGGCCTTTTTAAATTTCCTTCAATGGTGATTATTATCCCTATGGACTGAATCCCATGTATGCCAAGTAAGTTCTTCCTGCAGCGTTTATCGCCTGCCCACGTAAAACCGGACCTGACGTCTTTATAAATTATTACCCAACTGAGTAACCAACCTTTTTGAGGCGATTTTCAAAACAATTCAAGCCAAAACATGTTGTTGATCCAGTCAGATTTTGGCATTCGTCCCCTAAATGAAACTCCATGTTTCGTAATGTTTTTGCAGTAATTCAAATGAAATCTGACTCCGGCAGAAAAAATATTATATATCTACAAAGTCGACACGTCCAGTTATATAAAGATTGAATAAGACCAAGCTCCTTGCACTGTTTCATGTCTGACAAGCTTTTGAAGACACACACTCAGCGAGTCATCCATGCACATCTTCTTCCAGGGAGGAGTGATAGGAATAAAAATCGGGTGGATATGCGACCTGGACAAATCAGATGACCAGTGTAAACCATCTTACTCATTCACCCGCCTGGATGCCATGTCACAGAAGAGCAATGTCTCACCAGGCTATAATTTCAGGTATTTAAATCCAAGGGTTCTGATGAAGTCATGTCCACGGGTTCAGGGAAATGTTGATATAGTAGTAATGTTGATATAATAGTAAGTGAAATAGTAATCAAATAATATTTGTACAAGGAGTGTCTGCAGCCTGACCATAGCAATATGAGCAAGACTGGCTTTTCACAAATACATGCAGGATATTAGGTTGAAGTCGCCCCTGAGGATCTGGATCTGGTTCACTGGGGTGTCAGTTGTTGACTTCTATGGGCCTTCAGAACTCATCCGTTCAGAGGCCACAGGCTATGACTAAGATGAAGGATTTGTGCATGTTCTGAGCATGACAGTAATTTCTGATCACACCGGCAAGTCCATCATTTGAGTAATTGGAGCATTTTTCTTACCCTCTGCTTTTCGTTGAAGCCGCGGGTCATTTTCTTTTTCTTTTGAACTTTTGCAGAGTCCTTTTTTTTGACAAAATCACACTCTGTTAGTGGATGCTCAGAGTTCATCTTTCAAGTGTACATTGGTGTACAATCCAGGTTCACTCCTACAGCATCCAATGAATCACATCTTTAGCTGCTGCAAAGCAGTCAAGGTGTTTATTTCTTCATGTTAACTAGATTTCTGATGATCCCAGTGTGAGACACACTTATCTTCCCTTGGTGAGGTTTGACTTTAAATTGCATCTACTCTCTTGACCTTTTTTATAAACTCTCTTTAACCAAATCTTCTCTGTGCGCTGTTTTTTTTTGGGGTGTTTTATTTAAGGTTTGCAAGATATTATAAGATGGAAAATGGAACTGACTATCGAACCCTGGTCAAAGCCTTTGCTATTCGATTTGATGTGCTGGTCAATGGGAATGTAAGTACACAACACTCTCTGCTACTGTTTGCGGTTGAAATTTGGGGTCAAGTAGAATAGCTAATATGTATGTTGAGTGTGTTAATGGTCTCACATTATGTTTTGAAACTGCACTAGGCTGAAAAATGTCTTCTTAGCATCACGAGATGTTTAGCAGAAAAGTTCATGCTTTTGATATGTAATTCATTATCTAAACGAAGGAGTACGATATGCCAATTTGCAAAATGGACTTGTTTATCCTGCCTAGCTGTTCTGTGATCATACAAGTGGGATTAAATCAGCCTTTAGATACCTGGGAAACTGAAACCTGTGTTTGCAGGCGGGGAAGTTCAACATGATCCCCACACTCATCAACATGGTGGCAGCCTTTACTTCAGTGGGAGTGGTGAGTGATAATAGCATGATAACATGTCTTTTCAAAGGCCTCTTTTTTGTCTGAATGATAAAAAACACCCCCTCGGTGAAACCAAATCATGAAATGTTCTTTGTCAAAAAACTCTTTGACATTATTTGTGTTTGCTGATCAAAACTAAACTCACAGCAGTCGTTAAACAGCGACTCAATAATAACCTTTGTATGTTACTTTGTTTACCAGTAAAAAAAACCTCTGAAATGAGTTGAGTTTAAAAATTGCCTTGAATGGAAGGTTGGGGTTTGACAGGCGTCCATTCAGAGAGAACACAGAAGGACACTCAGAGCTTCTCAGAGGCAGGAGATCAACTCAGAATGGGAAAATTCACTGGTCACGGCTGTTGACAGAACACAAAATGCCTCCTATCGCCCAGGTAGAAATGGATTCCCCCAAGTCGCCGGTTCACGAAAAGGAACTGAACTCCACCTTTGGGCGAGTCTTAATCAGTGCTTTCAAAACTGACACTGGACTCTCGTCCCCTTCATTGCGGGCCTTCGTTTTCCGACAAAAAGTTCAGCATGAGAGATATCTAACTCTGAAATGACAAAATAAGTATCCACAGAATTTCACCGTTTCCTTTCCTCCTTTTTGGTGACTGAGGGAAGCAGAATGTTTGAGAGCTTATATCAAGAACATGGGTGGAAACAGCCGAGATAGAGGCATGATTTACACTCAGTGAAGGGCTGTTCTGCAGTTCGACCGACATTTATTACTGACAGACCGATGAAATTTGCCGGGAGCTGGAAGAATCACCTTTATCTGCACCAGACTGCATCGAGGCCTAATTTACCTCTTAGACTCTTTATCAAATACACGCAACAATAACACATACTTTTCATCATTCAGTTCTGCATACCTCCGCAACATTTCCTTAGACCTGTACATATCCTCAGGTAACTGCCTGAAAATCCCATGCGGTTGAAAGTAAAACGCAGTGAGTGAGTGCAATAAAAATAGCCGATGTCAGATCTCATCTTTTGCACCACTGAGTATCTCACTAACAACCTTGATAAAATGCAGGGCACTGTGCTGTGTGACATCATCCTGCTGAACTTCCTGAAGGGAGCAGAGCAATACAAGGCAAAGAAATTTGAAGAGGTAAAATCTACCAATTCATTCAGACAAATGATGTGGACATTTTCTATTCATTTTCTATCTGTGGTTACTTAGCAGGAATTGGATGTTGAGCTTTCAAAATGATCAGAGTTACACATTTGGAATGCAACAATATTGCAGTTAAAGAAGCCACGTTTGTGCTTGTATAATGAATTTAATATGAAATCTGATTGTAGGTTTTTTGTTCTCAGTAACATTTCCATGTTTGGATGCTGGATGTTGTATTATCGGTGGTGGGCAACTGATGTTTGGTGTTCTCCTGACGTTTTTCACAGCTGAATCTGAAACTGGGCTGATTATATTGTCATAAGTCTATCATTTGGCATGATTGCGATGTAATCCAGATTTTTCCAAAATGTAATCAGTAAAGCAGGCATGTTTAATATTTACAATCAATTTCTTGTATTGTAACACGTAAATGATGACGTTCTGTCCAGCCCGCCTTCTTTGGAGTCTCTCAAAATGTCATTCAATCTGATTTTGAACATGTAGTTCAATCTAGGTCATTTATTGTTTCATCTACGACGCCCCCTTCAGTTGTTGCATCTGACGTTTTCAATTTAGTTGTTATTACCACTGCAGCTGCCCCTGTGAATATCTAAATCTGTAATATCCAATAATTAGTTGGATAATTCTGAATTATCTGGTGGTTTTCCTCAACATTAGATAGTATCGTTGGTCGTTTCTGTTATGTATGTGGTTTTACATAGAAATGTGAGGCTTTTTTTCATGAGGCTCCAAATCTCTGGCTACAAACTGTTTTAGGAATTGTTGAGATAGTGAAGTCTCGTGGCCTCTCATTTATACATAGGTGTCTGGTGATGCACTGGACCACGACAGCAGACTCTACCACTCCCAACTCTCACTGCGGCACAACCGGTCGATCATGAAGTCCAGTGATTCAAGTGCTTTTTCTATTGAACGATACAGTTAATTCATGGAAGCAGCTGAAGTGATGTGTGGAATGTCAAATGCATTTGACTGTTTTCAAGGCTTTTAATACACACACACACACATACACACACACACACACACACACACATATATATTTACATATATATACACACACATACACAAAAACATCTGCAACACTTTGCAGTTTGTGAAAAAAAATGTTTAGTTAGGGAACAAGTGACAAAACAGTCATGAAGAAAAATTACTTTGCATGGTGAGACAAATATTTATGTTTTCAAAAATGTTAGCAATTGATCGTAAATGCACGGATATGAACTCAGTGAAATTTTAGGCTTAAAAACGGTAGAATAAAAGAATGGTTCAATTTTGATCATATTCAAGGATTATTAATACATGATGCTATGTTGTTAAGTGTACGGTGTGAGTTATTTACGGTGTTCATGGTTGAAGATGGACCAGTCACAACAATCACAAACATGCAACTACGTGTTGGTTATTCAAAATTCATTTCAACCGTTCCAACTTTACTTAGGGGTCCCAGAAAGCGTTATTTCTTCTCACTTAAAAATTTAAGTGATGTAAAACAAAGTTCCAAAACATTGTGCACAATTCCAATATAGGCACAAGATGCCCAAAAATATAATCAAGCATTGATGATCAGTTGATTAAGATAGAGCACATTCACACTGCTGTGACTTGTCAATCACTCAGCAATGATCATCATTAAGACCTGGAAAAGTATATTGTTATTGCTATATTGCTATTGCTACATTAGTTGTGCATGAGAAAATAGTAACCCAAGCCAAGGTCTTGAGGTTTTCAAGCAGTTCTGTACGTTTCATACTACGGTGTATGCCAAACATTTTTTGGTTTTGTATTTTGGAATTTAAGTGTCTTATTTAAGTGTCTTAATTATTAACATTCCCCATTACTAATGAAGCAAAAGTAGGGACGGTTGTTGGTATGGACCTCCATCCATTATCTACCGCTTATCCTGCACTCAGGGTTGTGGGGATACTGGAGCCAATCCCAGCTATCACATCGTTCATTGGGCAAGAGGCCGGGGACACGCTGGACCGCTCGCCAGTTGATTGCAGGGCCACATATAGAGAATAACAGCCATTCACTCTCTCATTCACACATCTGGCCAATATTCCCATTCATCCGTCCATCATGCAACGCTTTCCCTGCAGTCAGGGATGCTAATGTCTGTCCCAGCTGTCGTTGGGATGAGAGGCGGGCTACACGCTGGGCCAGTCGCTAGTCGATCTGTGGCCCGCATATTGACACAAACGGCCATTCGCTCGCTCATTCACACATCTGGGCAATTTTTCCAATTTATTCCAATTAACGTTCCTCATTTTTTTGGACTGTGGGAGGAAACCCACGCAGACACGGGAGAACATGCAAGCTCCACACAGACAGGCGCCCTGTGGGAATCGAACCAGGGTCCTTCGCTTAATGTAAGAGTAATGGAGCTGGACTGCGGTTTGATGTGATACGAGGATAAAGCCGCTGCGGTGATGGCAGCACAAAAGCACAGATCATGCAAACAGCTACAGAACATCTCCATCAATAATCTCATTTACTCTCCTCTATAAGATGAACAGCAATATCAAACATAAGTCCTCTGGTCAGATCGGACGTTAAGTCTCCCCACGATCAGCAAGTTTGATGTCACTGTGAACTTGCATCACTGCTTTCCAGAGGGAAACCACTTATGTCATGAATTTGTGCGAAAAAAATGTCCTTTTCATAGATATCTTCTACATCTGGTGGTGAATCAGTCTTTCCTCTGTCTCGTTAATGGTAGATATCACAGGTTTTTTTATGTCATTCAAATGTAAATCTCCTTTATCATGTTTATTTTTATGAACAGCACTAATGTGTGAATACTTACATGATGCCATATACATTTGAACAACGTTGAATAAAAGCTAATCTTCATGAGCAGTTTGTAGTTCTCCATTTCATTTGTCTGAGGCCAAAGGATCGTAATCGAAGATATAGTTTTTCCTTTGACACCTCGTTGCATCAAGAGAAGTTGTTGGGAATAAAGCGTCGACATTTGGAGTGAAAGCCTGGTTGCAGACGTCACACTGGTGTCGGAAGTGACTTCGAACAAGTGACGGCGTCCTGGCTTATTTTGTCGCAGTTTTTTCTCGAGTTGGCCTGTTAGCTGGCGCGTAGCGTGGACCTCCAGTGGAGATGGAGGAGGGGCCCGACCGGGGGGACGTTCGTGCCTTCAACCGGTCGAAGGTCAAAGACGGGGTGAGAGACGCCACGGTGAAGTTGGCTAACAAGGTCGGCCTGACGCCATCGTCAGAGAGTCGCGCCGCTCCTCGCCACGCCGGAAATGTCCGACAGGCAGGTAGCGACTGCGGAGGTGATGACGCGCCGCGTCCGGCCATTGTCTCGGCCGAGGAGGTCCCCGAGTTCTCCAGCAGTTCAGATCCGGGAGCTTTCTGGGCCCAGTTTGAACTTTTAACCCATGCAAATGTGTGGTCGACGGAGGAGAAAGCGCTGCGGCTGGCGCTGTGTTTCGCTGATGATGTGCTGTCCTGCCTCCTGCTGTTGGACCCCAGCGAGAGGCGGGAGTACGAGCCCTGCAGAGACAGTTCGGACCGTGTTTGCAACCAGGGCTCCTCCATGACGAGGTAGCGAAACAGAGAGCCTGATTCGGTGGGCCCATGCCAACATGCAGTGGCGAGCCCCATGAAGGGAGGGAGGCCGGCGTGGGTTAAAGAAATAACTGAGCCGTTGAAGGCCATGGCTCTGCAGGACACGCAGGACACGCCCGAGCCGAGGAGAGGAGGTAGCAGGTGGTGATCGCCAAGGACCTGCAGGGGGGGGGGGCTCAAGGCCACGCACGGAGCCGCAGGGGCGACGGAAACTGTGCCGCCTCCGCCAGGGGTTCTATGGGGGTCGAAATAGGAGGGACGTGGAGGATTTCTGCCTCTGCTGTGACCCCTGCAGGCCCGCAAGGGCCCCCGAGGCTGTTCCCACGCACCACTCCAGCTGCTTCTGGTGAGGGGCCCGATGGAGAGACTGGCAATGGATGTAGTTGGCCCTTTTCTGCATTCAGCCAAGGGCAACCGCCCCGTCCTCTCCGCCATAGACTGTTTCACGAAATAGCCAGAGGCCTGCGCTCTGCCGGACCAAGATTCTGTGGACGGACCCGCGGGTCCTGAGTATGCAAGGACGTTTCAGGACCGCCTGGATACAGCACACAGTTTCGCTCAACAGCACCTTAGTTACTGGAGGAGGAGTTGAGAGGGCTTCCTCATTCCCTGTTGGGGAGCCAATGGCAAATGTAGAGCGAGCAATAGGGCATGAAGAAGGGCAAAGCTGCTGGCCATGACAGCGGACAGGGTCATGGTTGCTGATGCTGGCTGAAAGGGAGGTGCGGCATTTTACTCCTTGGCACTGTCATTGTACTGACACTGTGCTTGGACAGCAAAGCTAAGTGTGACTGTTACTCTGATTCTGACTATCCTACACACATTGTGGTTAATGTATAGTATTTTAGTTCAGTATGGTAAAATAACAAGATAATTCAGACATCAACGGGGTAAATCTAATTCATTTTGCTCAATGTCCTTCACTTTTATCGCATATCAGGGTTTTGGAGGTCAGCTTAAAATCAAACTGCAAAAATTCAGCGTGGAATGGATAAAGTTGGACACATTTTAAATACATTTTCAAACTCTGGAAAATGCTTTCTATTTTCTCTCGCATTTTAAAATTGTCACATTAAATACAACCTAAGACAGCGAGGAATGAAGCTGTGAGGTCATTTATCGTGTTGTGGCGCGTCAGCGAGGAAATATGACGTTCAAACTTTAATGCGTGGACACGCCAACACTATAATTCACTTCTCCAGAACATTCGGGAACGTCAGAATATGAACCCTCCGTAACCTGTAACCTGTAACCACTCCCTCCAGCCGTCAGTCCCTGGGTGAGAGGCCACACCCCTCAGTGTCCACCACAGTGTAAGCTTGATGTGAAAGGAGAGAGGAAGAGGAAGGGAAATCACAGATCAAGTGAATGCTGAGGGGAAAAAGACAATAGATTCAATTAGCAAACACCACGTGATGCCGTCTCATGTTCCTAATAGAACTTCCCACTATAGCCTGCAATGAGTAAAAACAGCTTTTTGGCTGTGGTTTCAGATGTCAGTTTCAAATTAATTTAGTCTTTTGATGGTTTAGAAGACAACTTTGAGAAGACTTTAATCCTGGAACAAAGAAAATAGACACAATAGGTTTAATAATATCATCTAAAATTCAAACAACAACCAAACTCAAAAAAATACTGTGATGTGTTGTGGAGAGAGACTTGCAAGAGAGTCTTTCCAGCGTCCTTTTTCGCTTCAGCAGAGAGAAGGTCAGAGAAGCCAGACTGAGATGGTTGGGTCATGGACAGAGGAAGGATAGGGACTATATTGGTAGACGGATGCTGGAATGGGAGATGCCAGGCAGGAGGTCTAGAGGAAGACCTGAAGAGAAGATTTATGGAGGTAGTGAGAGAAGATATGAAGGTAGTTGGTGTGAGAGAGGAGGATCCAGAGAACAGGGTTAGATGGAGGAGGTTGATTCAGTGTGGCGACACCTGAAGGGAAAAGCTGAAAGGAAAAGAAGAAGAAGAGGCAGAGCTGAATCGCCTCTTTTTTTGGAAATCACACTGTGGTTTCCAAAACCCAGTCAAAAACAGCTGTAAATTTATTGATTATCACAGAGAAGATAAATAAAAGATAATAGAAGAAATGGTGAGTCAGAGGGGCAGAGATACCAGTGTAGATCCAGTTTAAGGAGAATTTATCAGAAAACATGAACTCATTTTCAATTTAAGTAAATATACTTGAAAATAAAATGTAGAAAATATCATCGCAACCTCAACACACATACACACTCAACATTGACGTATGCGTCCTCTTTATGGATTGAAAATTCAGTGATTCCATAAAATAATGTCTCTTTACTACCAAAGGACAAATTAAGATTCTGAGAGGTTTTTCAAAATGCATTATTGTTATTATACAGTGGCTTTGTAACTTTTTTTTACACTACGAACACAAGCAAAAATATATTGTCTTTGAATTTTACTTAATTTTTGACCAGACCAACACAAAGTGCCACACAATTGTGACATACAAAAAATGATGCATAATTATTTTTATTTATTTATTGACATATTAAAAGAACGACGGGCTCAGACGTTTGTTGAGAGAATATTGGGGAGCAAAGAGAATCGTAAAGTCAAAGGAACACACCAACACACCAGATAGGTCAGGGACAAAGTTGTAGAGAAGTTGAAGCAGGTTCAGGCTATGAAAACATTTCCCAAGCTATGAACATCTCACGCTGTTCAGTCCATCATCTGGAACTGCAAAGAGCACGGAGCAACTGCAAACCTATCAAGACAAGGAGAGATAGATAGATAGATGGATGGATAGATAGATAGATAGATAGATAGATAGATAGATAGATAGATAGATAGATAGATAGATAGATAGATAGATAGATAGATAGATAGATAGATAGATAGATAGATAGATAGATAGATAGATAGATAGATAGATAGATAGATAGATAGATAGATAGATAGATAGATAGATAGATAGATAGATAGATAGATAGATAGATAGATAGATAGATAGATAGATAGATAGATAGATAGATAGATAGATAGATAGATAGATAGATAGATAGATAGATAGATAGATAGATAGATAGATAGATAGATAGATAGATAGATGGATAGATAGATAGATAGATAGATAGATAGATAGATAGATAGATAGATAGATAGATAGATAGATAGATAGATAGATAGATAGATAGATAGATAGATAGATAGATAGATAGATAGATAGATAGATAGATAGATAGATAGATAGATAGATAGATAGATGGATGGATAGATAGATAGATGAT
>CAAKHD010010738.1:75300-95571 GCA_901007705.1 Fistularia tabacaria | reverse complement strand
TGGCCTTCAGGAGGAAGATGGACGTGCTGGCACAGCCTCTCCAGATTGAGGTGGCAGAGATGGTGGAGGACTGGAGATTCCTGGCTGTCGTGACTGACAACAGACAGGACTGGAGCTCCAGGAAAAGGAATGAGCAGACTGGACTTCCTTTAACGTATGCGGCGAGATGTTGGAGATCTTTTTGGCAGCTGAGTGTCCATAGGCTCCTCCAGATGAGACAGGGTCGTCAGGAGAGGCTCTATGATCGCTCTCAGGATGGAAAACTCACAGTGGATACGCAGCGGAGCAGCTTCTCCAGCAGACGCTTACAGCGCCGCTGTCCAACGTAAAGATACATGAAATCTTTCCTAGCTCATGCTATTACCGCAAAGACAACAGCACGACCTCGGAGGGAACTTCGCCTCCAGATGAAAGTGACATTGCGAGTGACACCTACAGAGAGACCGATAAGGTGCGTGACTGAAGTTTTCTGAGGCTCTTCCACTCCAACACTGAAGAAGAAGAAGACTTCCGCGGATGATGGAGAAAGCCATCAATGACGTCTCGGTCTTGTTCGATCAGCCGTGTTCCAGGCACCGTTTGCTAACAATCAATTGAGGTATGAAATAAAAATTTCTGTGTAAATATCTAATTTCACAATGTGGATGTTTGCGGCTAATATATGAAGAAAAAAAGCTATATTTTCAAATTTAGTCCGGAAAATACGACATCTTCATGTCCTCTCTCACTATCTCCATACATCTTCTTTCTGGTCTTCATCTAGACCTCCCATTCCAGCATCTGTCTACCAATTTATTCACTCTCCCTCCTCTGTCTATGACCCAACCATCTCTGACCTTCTCTCTAAAACATCTAACATGTGTCGTCCCTCTGATGGACTCATTCCTGATCCTCTCCATCCTGGTCACTCCCAAAGAGAACCTCACCATCTTCATCTCTGCCACCTCCAGCTCTGCTGGCCAGAGGAGGACGGAATTTTGCCTTTTCCCTCTGAGTGATCTCACCTGGAAGGTGAGGTGTGCGAAGCAGAAGGACCTCCTCCCGCCGGTGGCCAAGGGGAGCTCCGTGCACAGGCCGGACGTCACTGCCACCTGGGCCGGCGTCAGGCCGCTCGCCTCCACGTCCTCCTCAAAGAAGTGTCCAGCATCCGCCTCCAGCATCTTCAGCGCCAGCCGGCCCATTTTGGTGAGCAGGAGATGATCTTCGCCGGACCATTTCTGTCAAACATTAAACCTCCTTCAGAAACATCTCCAACATCTGCCGCGGTGACTCTGTTGCTCGTCAGCCGCTGAGGCAGAACCAGGATGTTTGGACAAAAAATTTCCAAAAATTCATTCAGGGTTCAGGTGGAGGTTTTTTTCTGCCTTGTTGTCATCATTCTGTTATCTATTTATTCATTTCTATTTATTTTATTTTTTTCAATCCTCGTTGTCATCATTCTGTTATCTATTCATTTATTCTTTCATTATTTTATTCTATTTTTTTCATCCTTGTTGTCATCATTCTATTATCTATTTATTTATTTCTTTACTATTCTTGTCATTCGGTTATCCATTTATTTATTTCTTTATTTTTTATCCTTGTCATTCGGTCAACGATATATTTATTCTTTCTTTCTTTTATTCTATTTTTTTCATCCTGGTCGTCATTCTGTTATTTATTGCTGTTATCTAACCTTACTGTTGTCTTCATCCTTTTAATTGTCTCTGCTATTTATATTAATGTCCGTATTTATCGATATTATTATTGTTGACAATCAAATTTCCGCTCTGGGGATCAATAAAGTACGATCTTATATTGTCACTAAAGTAACTAAACCTCCTCACCAGGTTGTTCTCACTCTGTCCACGGTAGAACATCAGCCTGCGGTTCGTCTGGACAATCAAGACGTTGATGTAGAAGGGCGTCAGCCTCAGGGGTTTGGCCGCGTCGTCCGGCCGACGGCAGCAGCGCTCCAACACCGTGGCCACCATCCAGCACACCAATGGCTGGCGGGCCAGGATCCGCAGCGTCGGCTGCAGCTTGGAGCGAGCCAGGACGCTGGCGGCCAGCTCGCCGTCGTCGAAGCGTCTGCTCAGGTAGTCGTCCACCATCTGGTCGCTGCGTGAGGAGAATAAATTTTTTTATTTTATTTTTTTAAATGTGTGTGACGTGAGCCTGGAGATCAGCGCTAATCTACTAGCAACAGGCTCGAGGGGAAATCAACACACACACACCTGAAACCCTGGATCTCCGTGACGATGTCGATGAATCCGGACGGGATCTGCGAGACGGCGGCCGTCCGGCCCAGGATCCACACGCTGGCGCCGCTGAGCACCGAGCCGCGGACGATGTTCACGATCAGGACGTCGAGACGGGCACGGGCGCCACTGTCCGTGATCACCGGGGCGTTCTGGATGGAGGCGGGAGAGATAGCGTTCCTGACAGTTAGATGAAGAGCAGATGGTGAGGAGTCTAGTCAATCCAGGGAAGCGGCCGATCATGGAGACGTCCAGACGTTCAAATGAAGAGTCTGGCTGCACGGAGAGCCTGCAGAGTGGAGAACCCAGGCTGGAGAACATGGAAGGAGCCTGCGATCAGTGCATGAGGGGACTGTGCTGAACGCTGCACCCTTTTTAGCTAAAGTGAAAGGAATAAATGACATTTTTCAGGAGTCATTTTCGATTTCGGTTTCGATTCTGACTCAAGGCCTTTCTGTGTGGATGTTCTCAGCAGGTTCTTCGGTTTCCTCCCATCAGCCGCTTCTTGTTGGACAGCACATGAATGACCAGCTCACTGCCTCACTCATTGACACATGCCATGTCCTCATCCAGCTAATCTACTTTCGTCCTTCTTGCTGTCATTCTGTCACCTACTTTAAACCCTGTTCTTGCCATTCTGTTACCTACCTTCTTTTGTTTTTTTAATCCTTGTTGCCGTCATTCTGTTATCTATTTATTTTTTAGTTTTAGTGTATTTTTTTATTATTTTTTTTATCCTTGTTGCCATCATGCTATTATGTATTTATTTTCTTTCTTTTTTTTAAAAAATATTTTTCTTTATCCTTGTCGTTATACAGTTGATGAGTTTTATCCCTGTTGTTGCCGCCATTCTGTTACCTATCTTTTTATCCTTGTTGCTGTCACTCTGCTATTTATTTATTTCATTTGTTTTTTGTTTGTTTTTTTTATCCGTCATTCTGTTATCTATGTAATTATTTTATTTTTTTTATCCCTGTTGCCATCCTGTTCCCAATTTTTTTTATACTTGTTGTCATCATTCTATTATCTATTTCTTATCTTTTTTTAAATTATTTTTCTTTATCCTTGTCATCATTCTTTTGACGACTTTTATCCCTGTTGTTTCCATTCTGTGACCTATTCTTTTATCCTTGCTGTCATCATTCTGCTCTCTATTTATTTATTTTCTTTTATTCTTATTTTATTTTCATATTTTTTTTATCCTTGTTGTCACTCTGTTATCTATGTATTTATTTATTTTATGTTTGTATTTTTTTTATTCCTGTTGCCATTCTGTTACCTATTTTTTTCATCCTTGTCATCAGTCTGCTTTCTATTTATTTATTTTGTTTTTTTCTTTTATTATTATTTTTGTTGTCTACTCTTATCCCTGTCGTTGTCACTTATCAATCCTTGTTGTCATTCCATCCTCATCCTGTTGATCCATTTTTATTTATTTAGTTACTTTTGTCCTTGTCACTCTTATCTATTTTTATCCTCGTTTTTTTCTTTGTCCTTTTAATTGTCTCTGCTATTTATATGAATATCCATATTTATTGATATTGTTGCACTGCTGTGACAATCCAGTTTCCCCTCTGGGGATCAATAAAGTACTATCTTATCTTATCTTATAATGCAGGCTCATTGGAGAAGCCTGATTGTCTAGAAATGCGAGTTAGAGGGTGGATGGTTGTATGCATGTTATATGTAAGAAAAGCTGTGCAGAGAATGAATAAATGGCGGAATTATTTTAACAGATCGACCCGCCGGTTGGTTTGAGGTTTGACGCTCAACGTTTTTGGGAGTCTTAAAACGCGCGTGTGTGTGTGTGTGTGTGTGTGTGTGTGTGTGCGTGAGGACCCATACCTCCCAGTCCAGTGGGGCCTGGTAGCAATCGAAGGAGTCCATGACGATGAGGAACCTGCAGCCGTCCTCCTCCAGGTACGTCATGTCCTTGCATGCGGGGTGGTGGCTCCGGATCACCTCGACGACCGAGGTCTCCTCGGCGGGGAGCAGCTGTTCCCGCAGGAGCCACAGTTTGTGGAAGGAGAGTTTGATGACGAACTGGAAGTCCTGGGGGAGGAGGAAGGAGTTGAAGCCGGCTGGGCGAGGATGAAAGGCCGACGTCGGCATTTACCCTGTTTGCACGCTGCCGCGCCCAGTCCAGGCAGAACTTCCCCACGGACACGCTCATGCCGATGCCCGGGATCCCGGTGGTGAGCACCGTCCTCACCGGCCGGCCGTTCTTCTCCAGGCGGAAGAGGTCGTTCAGGCCGACCGGAGCGTCCTGGCGTGGAGCGGCGGCGGCTCTGTACTCGTGGGCGGGGTCAACCCCCCTGAGGGCGCCGATGCAGATCACCGGCTCCACGTAGACTTTGTCCAGAGGGTTCTGCCTCCCGGCCTGGGCCACGCCCTCGTAGATGACCTGGTGTTTCCAGAGCAAGCGCTGCTTGAGGTGGATGCGGATCAGCGCTGGGGGGCGGAGGAGGAAAGACGGGAAGAAGGTGCGTCAGAGCTTTGAAATCCTGTTTTTTGTTTCAGAACATCTGCAGAAGATGCAGAAGTCCGGTGGGAAGTTCTCGCTCACCTCTCCCGCACTGGGCCTGGACTTCTTCTGCCTCCGCAGCCTTGGAGATGTTCTCTAAGGCCCTGATTGTGAAGAGTAAAGTCTGGTCCAGACCTGCAGAGGAGGACCATGGCAGACTCACATCGGGTCATCATCTGGACGGCGCTTCCGAACGCCTCCTTACCCAGGACCTCCATGAGCCTGTCCACAAAGTCCAGGATGTCTCCTTCCATTGCCTGCTGCAGGGTGATGCCCGTCTTCCACTGGTGGAACCACATCTTGAATCTGATCAGCTCCTCTCTGCTGAGGCGTGTCAGGACGCTCAGGATCCTCTGCGCGGGAAAGATTGGTTCAGAACATCTCGTCCTGGAAGTCATCCAGCCGTGACACCTTCAGGTTTCATCCGTGAACCAGAAGCATTTATTGAGAAGAACCGCTGCAGGGGTTGGAGTCCATGACAGCGCAGAGGACACATCAACAGTTTCTTCACCGCCGACCTTGAAGATGTGTGGCAGGTCCTGCTCGGGGTGCAGCCTGCCCGGCTGGCGGGCGTCGCTCTGCACCGGCTCGTCCGGTTCGACGGGCTCCGAAGGTTCCGGAGAGTCGGCGAACAACGGCTCGTCCAGATCTTCTGGATCATCAGAGAAATCATCCTCGACAGAACACCTGAGAGCAGGAAAAATGCCCACTTTCACCTGATCGGTCCAAAAAATGGTTTATTCAACACAACCAATGTGTCCTGGTGCGTCTATCTATGTGGGCAGCATGCTCAAAGCAGGAAGAAGATGCAACAGGTGGTGAATGAAGCTGTGGATCTTCCTGCTCCTGCTCGCACTGCAGAGTCATGAGCGATGCTTGGTATGAGACAGCGGCAGTGATACCACATGGAGAAATATTTGAAAAGAAAAAGTACTGCATCAGGAGCCTCTGGTCCTGAAGAACATTCTGACCCAGATGAAGGTTCGAGGATGAGCTCATGACGATACAGTGGAAGTTAGATTGCGTTTGTGGCTGTTGTCCAGCCACTTCCTGCAAGAATATCAGCTTTGTGTTCAAGCAAACAGGCCAGATTTCACAATGAGGATGTCCACTGAGACGACACTTTCATTCAACTTAATTCAAAACATTTTGGACAGATTTATTTGCGGTGTGCCTTGTGGTTTTTCTCATGTCAAATATCAAATATGTGCTGTGGCTCAAAAAAGGTTGGGAAGCACTGCTCTAAAGCCCATGTGTGAACAGCTTAGGGTCTCCAGCCCGGCATGTTTGGACCGTGGGAGGAACCCTGAGGACCCCAATGCATCTCCACGCATCTCCACACAGAAAGGCTCCCCTGTGGGAATCCAACCAGGGACCTTCTGTTCTGGCTGTGAGGGCGGAAGCACAAAACCGCTGCGCCGCCCATGCTCAGGTCAGACAGTCACAAAAAGGGGAATCGGCAAAAGAAACACAGCTGACGGGGGGGGGGGGTTGCCTGTGGAAACCGTTTCTGTTTACAACTATTTCAACAGCTCCAACAGCGTTTTTGCAAAAAAAAAAAGGGGGAAAACTTTTTTTTTTTTTTTCCATTGCGACTTTTCAATAAGTACATGTGCACAGGCAGTGTGTGTGTGTGTGTGTGTGTGTGTGTGTGTGTGTGTGTGTGACCCTCACCTGGTGTCGATGACGACGGCTCCAGGAAGCTGGGTCTGCTGCGTGGTTGCCGTGTACTGCGTGTCCGGAGAGCTGGATCGAATGATCTGAAGTCTTGGAGGAACAAAAAAAAAAAAGTAATAATATTGAAAAATGAGAAGATGCTCATGGACTGGACTTGTTTTTTTTCCTCCTTGAAGATGCGCCGCTCTTAAAGAATTCTCCAAAAACGTCACAGGTGTGTGATTTTGGGAGAGGAAGAGGAACTGTTCACAGAAGATGCAGGAACATCTGAGTCAGATGCTAAACGTGGTTTCAAACAGCTGGTTAGTCACAAGCAAAGGGTGGAGATCAAGTCAAACAGAGGTGATTTGAGATATTGAAGGAGGAGGGATGGGGAAGATCTGGATGGAGGGGATTCGAGGTTGGAGAGAGGACAGGAAGAGGGTGAAGAAGGAGGGAGATGATTGGTTGTGGTGTGAGACATTACCCCGTGGCGTCTAGGTCTCTCCCCTGGGGTTGCTTTGAAGCACAAAGATCTGCAAACTCTTCCTCACTTCCCTCCTCTGCCTCATCCAGCTCACTCTCACTCTTCATCGAGCCATAGCTGGAAGGGGGTCTGCGACACAAACAGCTCAACCAATACAAGTTTGAGGGAAACTGAAAACAAACCAGAGTTTTTGGAAAAGTAAACAAAGTTCGGGACCGCCGAAGGAAGCACCCACCTTCCGGCTTCAACTTCCGGGTCCATGGCGAAGACTCCCAGCCGATCTTTCTCACTTTTCGCCGCAATTTTCGCCGAAATTTCAAAAGGAAAGAACCCGAACCTTTCGACACGTCACTTCCTTTGATTTGAGTCGGAACTGACGTTCAAGGGGGGGGCATGACGGACGCGAGTTTTTTTGTTTGTTTGTTTGTTTTTATTAGCAAATATATGCACAACAAGATCTATTTAGCCAGAGGTAACACAAAAAAATAAACAAATAGAACATTTTTTAAAAAGTAATAATAAATATATATATATATAACATGTTGAATATGGTAATACATAGAAAGCTTAAAAGCTGGTTCAACCAAAGGTGTAAAATAGGATAGGCTAAAATAAGCACTGCTTCTGCCATTTCCTTTATTTTCGGTCGGATTTCTTTTATTTCATGGTTTGAAGTGTGTCTTTGTTGATGTGATGACCAAAGTAAATGATCAATGTCAATGTCAGAAAGCAATAGAAAGAGTAGAACTAAAATACATTCTATGCAGGTATACACATACACTCAAATCTTAAACTCATCTTTCCAAAATAAAGGTAGTTTTTGTTGCCAAGTCCATTTCTATTGATACGTTTCCTGTAGAAAGGCTGGGAAGTTTGCTTTGCTGTTAGTAAACTTTCGTTTGTGAATGAGAAATTTTCCCAAAAGTAGAACGAGAATGAGGTCCTTTTTCTTCGTGCGTTCTTCAGAGTACAGAAAAATGGTAATCCGGTTTTTCTCTCGATAAATGCTTGTACATTTAGCCAAAATATTTGTGAGTACAAGCAATAATAAAATAAATGTACAATACATTCTTCATGGGTTCCACAGAAATCAGGAGTCAATTTTTAATCTTTCTCACATATATATATATATATACAGCTTTTTTTTCGCTGGATATATTTGGTGTGTAATTTTGTAAGATACTTCCTTAATCTTATTGTTTAGACATCATTTATTACGAATCAGCCATATTTTTATTCCAGTCTAAAACATTTTAGAGAGAAGACCCCAAAAACTTTAGCCATCGCAACAGTTTTACCTAAAAAAATATTTCTCATTTATTTATTTGATCTCGAGCGTCAGGTTTGTTACACCGGAAATGACGATACTTCCTGGTTACAGTCCTTCAAAATAAAAGCACACAAGCGAAATTTTGTGACTTCAGTTGTTCCATTCATAGAAAAAGAAATAGAATGGAAATAAAAAAAATTAGAAAACATGAGTGGTATTAAGGTTGTCACATGGGGAACAATTATCCTTCCCCGTTCGCGTCCTTCAGAATAAAAGCATGCAACAGCCACTAGTCAGATTCACAATAACAAATTCTGATATTTATTATTGAAATGTTGATCAGAGGGAAATTGAGTGATCTCAGTTACTCTGCACATTGAAGAAACAGAAATACATAAAATAAGATGAGTTCATTTAAAAAAAGATAATTAACTTCACTTTACTCCTGTCCTCACGTAGCAGTTTATCTATTTTTATCTTCTTACTGTTGTCTGTCTTTTGTTTAATGTCTCTATTTATATTAATTATTATTTGTCTTTTGATACCCGTCCTCTGCTCTGTGCTGCTGCCACACACGAATTTACCCTACGGAGACCAATAAAGTACTATCTTATGCTTTCTTAAATATAAGTGTGTCAAAGTTTAATATAAGTTAAAAGGGCAAAATACAACTAGGTGGAATATGAAAATGAGTGTTTTTTGTTTTTTTTACCGGACTGAGTTAAACAGTCTGATTCCGACAGGCTAAAAAAGCGATTACTACATTATTTAAGTCTGTGAACACCAATCTTAAACGCAAGGTTACTCAAACTGACTCATCGAACAGATTAAAAGAAACTTATTGTGGTGAAATGCTGACTCAAAGTTTGCACAAAAGCAAAAACAAAAAAAATGAAAAAATGAATTCCTTGCTTGGTTGTGCGACATTTACATGTCACAAATCCACATCGATCCTAGTTTTGCTCCACAGACGCCCTCTCACACCTCACTCTGCTAAATAGGACATGATCATATCAAGAATTTGATTGGTGAGGCAAGCATTTGACCTAAATGCTACCCCTTCAAGTCAAACTGCTGTGCGTTTCAGGTTACAGTTTTTCTGAGTGCGTAACTCCTTCCGAGATTTCCATTTAATCTTTTATTCATTCTCCATGCCTGCACTCAAGGTCATGACCCCAGGCGGGGTTCACTTCAACAGTCGATCACAGGGCCCAAATACAGACAGTCACGCGTTCAGTCTTATTGTCACGCTGTAAAAACCATCGGTACATTTGAAAAGACTCGATTCTCCTCGGTCTCAAGACGCAAGGCTTTTTCACACTGTGTCTTTTAAGACATTTTATTCACAAACAAGTAAATACATTACAGGAGGAAGAAAAAAAAAAAAAAAAAAAAAGTGAAGTTACAGAAAGTTGAAAAAAAATCAAGTCCTTGAGAGGTAACAATAAAACTCGTAATTTTTTTTAAAAAAGAAATTATACATGATAAAGTTGATCGTTCGAGGGGAAGCGCTGACTGGGGAAACCCGTCTTCACACTTTCATCTTTTTCATGATCTGCGGGATGAAAGATAGCGACAGTTAACATAATGATCAATTAGTGGAGTTAAAACTCAGACACCCGAAGTTGCAGCAGTGGGAAGCAACCACCAGCCTTGAGTCAGAGCGATGAAAGCCATCGGCGTGAAGTGAAATGAAACAAACAAACAAACAAAAAAAAAAAAAAAAATCAGTATTGACCTTTTTGGCTCCTGCGGTGCAACTGTCTTCACTGAGACATTCTGGAAACAGTGTTAAGTTTGAGCCGTTAGCACAACGCTAGGACTGAGGAGATCCTTCAAGGTCACATGGGTGCAGGTGTTGCGTGGCGATGGATTTGTTCACAGGAAGTGGAACGGTCACCTCCAGGGGAGGTTTAACAAAACCCGATTGAATTCGAAGTGTGTATGTGTGTTTTTACCTTGCGTGCGCTGCCCGTGAGTCCCGGAGACTTGGCGGCCCTCCTGGCGCCCTGAGGAGACTTCCTCTGCTGCTTGGCTGTCACCAAGGGCGACTTGAAGCAGCCACCCTTGGTCGCCCGGCCTGTGCCGGCACGCATGTTTCCGGACGGCGTGTTCTCCTGGCAGTGGCGGGCGGCGTCAGCCTTAGCTGGCGACCTCTTGGAGGTTTTACGGGCCGAACTGCGCAGTTTGTTCAGGCCTTTCTTCAAATAGTTGTTATTCCCTGGGGTGTTCTTGATGGTGAACATCATGGACTCCCTCCGCTGAGCCTGATCAACGGGGAAAACAGCAAAATATTAGGAACTACTCAACAAAAACGTTGGGTCGGTGAAATGGGATTCACTCACAGGACTGAGGGCACACTGGTGCTGGGTGCTCGAGGGGCCGCTGCTTATGTTCCTGTTTTTGGGAGTGAGGGGCCGGGGCAGGCAACCGGACTTCAGCTTTTTCTACAGGGGAGATCAGAACAATTCAGGAAGTCAGTTGCGAATAAATGTGCAACGAGCGTTGATTTTCATCCTTCTGTGAGGGTTGGACGCCGTATTTGTCAATTCCGACCAACCTCAGGCGAAGCCTGCTCTGCCGACAGAGTCGCCGAAGCTCTCTTGGGGCCCTTGGGGCTCCGCAGCTGGTAGCAGGTGCTGGCTCTGGACGGCAGCTGGCCGGGCATCAGGGACAGACGGCTGGAGCCGGGCGGCCCCAGCGGCAGGGAGAGGCAGTGGGCCGTGAGGGAGTCCTGCAGCTGGCCGGGCATCATGGACGCCCGGCGGAAGGTCTCGGTCGGGTCTCCGGTCCGGAGCTCTTCATCCGTGTAGATGAAGGTGCTGCTGTAGCCAGTCTGAAGACAGGAAAAAGATCCCAACATGGAGGGAGGAAAGGCAACCAGATAGATAAAGATATTTTTAAGCTACAGCTCGCATTTCAATTGTTGGTCTCAAACTCCAGTGGCAAGAATCACCTCAAACTCCACGGGGTAGCTGCTCTTCAGGTGAGGAAGGCAGGCTTTGTTCCGGGCCTGGAGCTCGGCGATTCGGATCCAGTCCTCGGACGTGCTCTCGGGCTCGTTCTCCAAGCGACCGGTGAATGGCCTCGAGGCTGAGGGAAGAAACGAGCAGACAGGCCGCTACCCTCAAACCAGTACAAATCGTTCGAGATTGGCATGCTAGCAAGAAGACACTACGTGCCACTCGTCTGCCTGTTAAAGTTCCCAGGTGCTTTCCGCTTACTTGGGAGGAGCGTGCTCCGCCGGTAGCCGGGGAGGCCGGAAAGCTGGTCCACCGCAGCTCTGGTGGGCGAGTCGGCTCTGCGGGGGGCGGAGAGGTCCGGCTGCGAGCAGGCCGAGGCCAGGCTGTAGAAAGTCTCATCCTTCTTGATGGTACCCGGAGTTTCCTGAAGACGGGGATTCACATTGGTTTACCACCGGGTAAACAGGACCTTTTTGTTTTTAAAAACATCTCGGTAAACAGATGGAACAGCCTAGAGAGAACCACGCTAGCAAGGCACTGGTCCCTTCTTCCTGAGACCCTAACCTGCCTCAGAACAACTCAAGACATCGATGGGGGATGGAAACAAACATTGTCGTCTCCTGAGCAAATAAATCAGCATAATTTTTAAAGTTTCAATGCCGCCGAGCGATGGCGCTGACCTGGATGGTCCTGCGACGACTGACGGACGAGGCGTGGTTCTTGCGGGCGGAGTCCTGGTCGGCAAAAGTCCTAGAAGGGAAATGAGATCGCCCCAGCATGATTTAAGAATAACTTCATTAGATCATTTGTGACGATATTAAATAAAAAAACATTAATAAAACAGAGCACAGTGTCATCAGCAAAGGTGGTTACTTTGGAGAAAAAGGAATTACAGGATCCTCGACTTACGTCGTAATTCAGCGCAACGACAAATTTCACCTTATGTCAGAAAAGTCACATACTGTACACAAGTACCTCTGTCGCTCACCTACGATAACACAATGTCAAATCATAATCCAGGGCAAAAAAAACACTGGACCGTAAAAATGAAAACTAAATAAAGAGACGTATGCTTGGGAGCCAGAATGAACAGCTAAAAAAACAACACAAACTAAAGAAAACGAATGCAGCACATTCCAATATGGTGAACAACCGCCGATCGTGAACAACTGCGTCTTCCCGCACAAAAAATTGTTTAGTCGCAAGCGCCGTACGTCGGAACAAGACCTTCTGAATGAATTTATGGCAGATATAACCGCCCAGAGGACATCGTAGGCCAAGGACTGGCCGTGATTGGCGTACCTGCTGACCCGTCTGCCATTGATCGGGGTGAAGTACAGGGTCTCCCTCGACGCGTGGCGTTTGGCTGCCAGTCGCTCAGAACTGCGGACGAGCGGCGTGCTCGACTCATTGGGTCCTGAGAGTTTCCTGAAAAAGGCGGAGTCACCAATTCACTAGGGATGTAAGGGATGGTATGGCTGTCAGCAGTCTACCTTTCCCCACCTGGGAGGTCCAGGAGGGGTAAGCGGTCATACCTCGTGACGTTCAGTGAGTCCTCCAGCATGCTCTGGTCCAGGCTGTCACAACTCAAGGTCCTGGTCACCTGGTTGTTCTTGTGAACGCTTGAGCGTCCGGAGCCGTCGGGCTCTGACACGACTCCGCTCTTGGGGATCCTGCTGGGAGCGCGCTGGTGCTGGTCGGCCAGGGGAAACTGGAGACGAGCAACCGAGGAGAAGACGGTGGTATGAATGGTGTTGAACTGGTCTTTCTGCTGCTCAGAGGGAGAAAACCAGACCCACCTGTGCTTCCAAACTGGCCAACTTGCTCAAGAGAGTCTTCTCCTGGTCTCTGGCCTTCTCCAGATCCAGCTGGAGGAGCTTGTTCTCCACCGTGACCGCCGTCACTTCTCGCTCCTTCATGTCCAAGGAGTGCTTGAGCTCGACCACCTCCGTCTGGCTCTCCTGGAGACGCTGCTTCTTGTCGTTGTAATGGAGTATCGCCTTCTCCATCTGTGGCATCAAGGTGAGGTTGATGTTTGTCTCGGGCGAAGTCGTGAATGTGACAAGAAGGGCAGAAGCACACAAACCTGGCCCTTGTAGTGTTCAGCATCCTCTGATTTCTCTGAAAGCTTCTCCTGCAGGTCCTTCTGTAGCCGCCCGCCATCCTCAGGTTGTCCTGCCCGTTTCAGGAGCCTCTCCTTCTCCTGCTTCAGCAACTCCAGCTCCTGCTGAAGTACAGACTCCAGCTTCCGCGCAGCAAGGTTCTCCCGCTCCATGACCTGCTGGCTTTGAAGAAGCCTCTCCTTCTCCAGAACCAGAGCCTCCACCTGCCTCTCCAGAACGTGCTGGTTCTTTTCAGTCAGGAGCACCTTGGTCAGCAGTGCCTCCTTTTCCAAAACGAGGACCTCCTTTTCCCTGGCATTTGTGGCCTGGAGCTCCTGCTCCTCTTGCTTCTGCCTGAGGGCCTTGGCTTGTGCCTCGAGGCGTTCAGTCAGGTCTGCATTCACCAAATCCAGCCTCTCCTGCAGCAGATGGGTCCGCTGAGCAGACTCCTCCTGAGTATCAGCCAGCTGCTTCTCTGCAGCTTGGAGTTGAAGGGTGAGGCTTCCCACCTGCTCCTTCAGGGACTGGATCTCCTGCTGAAGAGCTTCTGCTTTTTTGGAGCCTTCCTCTTGAATCTCAGCCAGCATCTCCATACCAGTTTGGGCCTTCTCCTCTGCCTTTTGCAGCAAGGTAACCCGGGCGGCTAGCTCCTCGTCCAGGGTCTTTAAACTCTGGTCCTTCTCAGCTGTGAGGGCACTCAGGGCAGAAAATTCCTTCTGGAGGCTCTGGAGCCTCTCTTCAGCCTCGAGCAGACGTTCCTCCTTCTGGCAATGAGTATCACTGAGCGTTCTGATCTCTTCTTGGTAAGAAGAGATCTTCTCCAGAAGTACCTGCTCTTGTTGGACTTTCTCCTGTTGGATCTGAGCTGCTTCTTCCTTCTGCCGGGCCAGCAGGTCTGCCTTGGACTGGACCTCCTTCTCAGTTTTACGCAGTGAAGAATCCAAAATCTCCACCTGGTCCTTCAGGGACTGGATCTCCTGCTGAAGAGCTTCTGCTTTTTTGGAGCCTTCCTCTTGAATCTCAGCCAGCATCTCCATACCAGTTTGGGCCTTCTCCTCTGCCTTTTGCAGCAAGGTAACCCGGGCGGCTAGCTCCTCGTCCAGGGTCTTTAAACTCTTGTCCTTCTCAGCTGTTAGGGCCTTTACGGTGTACAAGTCCTTCTGGAGCTTCTGGAGCTTCTCTTCAGCCTTGAGCAGAAGTTCCTCCTTCTGCCGATGAGATTCGCCGAGCAATCCAAGCTCTTCTTGGCAAGAAAAGATCTTCTGCTGAAGTACCTGCTCTTGTTGGACCCTTTCCTGTTGGCTGTGAGCTGCTTCTTCCTTCTGCTGGGCCAGCAGGTCCGCCTTGGACTGGATCTCCTCCTCAGCCTTCCTCAGTGAAGAATCCAAAATCTCCACCTTGCTCTTCAGACTCTTGATGTCCCGCTGGAGAAGGTCGGACTGCTCTGACCCAACCGCCTTCAGCTGTACGATCCGGTCCTCCTTGGCTCGGATCTCCTCGCTCATCCTCCTGACCTCGGCCTCCGAGTTGGAGAGCTGCTGCCGGAGAAGCTCCTTCTGGTGGGAGCTTTCCTGCTCTTGCTTGCTGAGCACGTCGGCCTGACTACTCACGGTCTCCTCAGCTTTTGAGAGGGAAACAGCAGCATCTCCTAGCTGTTTCTTCAGGAGGCCGATCTCCTGCTGTAGGTTCTCGGAACGGCCCTCAGCTTCTTCCCTCAGCTTGACAAGCCGCTCCTCTCGGGAGTTGATTTCTTCCCTGAGCCGCCCTGCTGTCTCCTCCGAGGTCGCCATCGCCTCTTGGAGTTTCTCCTTTTCCCGGGAGATCTCCGTCTCTTTGTGGGCCAGCAGGTGCTCCTTCTCCTGAAGCTCCTCGGTCACGCTCTGCAGGGATCCATCCAGGCACTGCACTTGCTCCCTGAGGGCATCGGTCTCCCTCTTCTGCTCCTCCGCCTGCTCGCGGGTCTCGGCCTTGGACGCGGCCAGCTGGTCCGTTTTGGTCCGGATCTCCGCTTTGAGAAGCTTCACCTCCTCCTCGAGGGCCAGCGTGCAGTTCCTCAGCGCATCCATCTGGATGGTGTGTTCCAGCTCGTGTTTTGCCCTCTGCTGCTCCCTGGCTTGCTCCTGGTCCGTGCTCTCCTGCAGGGAGTCCGTCATGCTCTGTAGCTGCGTGCACAGGCCTTGGATCTCCCGTTGAAGGGTCTCCTGCTGCGCAGAGCTGTGGTTCTTCAGCACACCCAGCTGCTCCTCCTTCACGCGGATCTCCGCGCTGAGTCTGCTCACCTCGTCTTTCCACACAGCCGCCTCCGCCCTCAGCGCTTCCGTGGTCTCGTTGTTCAGCTGCTGCTCTCTGGTCAGGAGGTCCTCCTTGGACTGCAGGCTCTCCTCTGCGTTCTTCAAGGAGGAGCTCAGGCACTCCACCCGTTCCTCCAAACCCTCGATCTCTTGCCTCCGACAACTAGACTCCTCCAAATGCTGGACGTTCAGCAGCGTGATCTGTTCTTCTTTAGTTTTGATCTCCTCCTCCATCATCTTCACCTGGTCCTCGGAGGCGCAGAGCTTTCCCTGCAGGAGGTCTCTCTCACTGACGGTTTGCCGCTCCCACTCTTGAAGCTCGGCCTGCTGGGACTGGATCGTCTCCTCGGCTTTTCTGAGCGACTCCCGGAGATGGTTGATCTGGCTCTGCAGAGCACGGACCTCCTCCTGCAGAACTTGGGAGCGTTCGGAGTTATCGCTCTTCAGCGCTTCCAGCTGCTCCGTTTTCAAACTGATCTCTGCGTTCAGCTGTTGGGTTTCCTCTTCCCGTGCTTTGATCTGCTGCTTGAGTTCTTCCATCTGCTGGATGTTCTCTTGACGCCTTCTTTCCAGAAGGTCCCTCTGAAGCTGGAGGTCCTCTTCGGCGTGCCGGAGGGACGAGGTCAGATCGTCCACCTGGACCGTCAGGGTGTGGATTTTGTCCCGATGGTCGGTTTCCTCCGAACGCAGCCGGGCCAGAATCTCGTCTTTGGCTTGGATTTCATCTTTGCACTTTTTTGTTTGGTCGCTGAAGACATTCATGTCTTCTCTCAGGCTGGTGATCTCCTGGTCCTTGTCGGCCAAGAGAGAGGTGAGGGCCAAGAACTTTGTCTCCAGGTCACACAACTTCTCTTTGGCGAGGCGAAGGTCGCCCTCCAGCTCCGTCCTCCTCTGCTTCAGGCTTTTGGTTTCCTGCTCACACGCTTTGATGTGCTTCTGCAGTCCCAGCATCTCCTCGGATGTTTGCTGGTGGATCTGCTCATGTTGCAGCCGAAGATCGGCTGCCTCCCGCTGGTGGAGTGCCTTCTGCTCGGCCGCCTCTCTTTGGAGCCTCTCCACAGCCTCATCCTGGGCTCGGAGGAGGTCCTCGTGTCGGGAGCCCTGCTGTCGGAGAAGTTCCTTCTGCTGGTTCACCTCCTGTTCGCAGCGGGTCAGCCGCTCCGCCTTGGCTCGGACGTCGGCCTCGGCCTCCCTCAGGGAGCCGGCCGAGGCGTCCAGCTCACTCCTCAGCCTGACGATCTCACCCTCTAACACTTGTCTCTGGCCGGACCACAAGAGAATGTCAGAAATGCGTGCACAAGGATACTTTCCAGGAAAATACATATTCAGTAATACCATGACTTACGAGTTTTCACGGCCGAGCTCGTAACTTGATCGGCTTGTATGTCAAATTAAAGCCAAAATTATGTTATCTAAATAAGAAAAATACACTATAGAAATGACCATTACTGCATAAATGTAATACATATTAAGAAAGAGAAAGTAAAGCAATAAAGTGGTTTTATCAATTGTGTTTACCTCGAAGATCGGGCGAAGATCTATCTCCTAACTTAACTTACTGGCTACATACTTAATACTACAATGTGTTGCTAAATCTTTCTAGCGCACTTTGTCAAAGCTTCATTTATGAACGGAGTGAAGCTGCTCCTCTTTTTAAAACCATCAAACCATCCCCGACCGGCTTTGAGTGCCTCGTCCGTCCAGTTTTCGCCGTCCGCCACACCAGATCCCCGTATATGTCTCCTGCCTTCTCACAGACGATGCCTTCTGTCACTGTATCACACCCACATAGAGGAGTGCGCTACACGCACACGTCACTCATGTTCTTCCAGTTTTCTCTGGGCTACCTAATGGCGGGCAGCGCGTCCTGCTGTCTTTAAACACCTTGTCACCGACAGCAGCGGCCACATCGGTGTCAAACGCTCACTCCTAACTCATCTCGCAAAGCAAAATCTCCGCTGAGCAACGGCTCGTATCTTGCGAGTAAAGGTTCTACTGTACACTGAGAAGAGTTTACCTCCATCACAGACCACAGGTTCTCTCCCAGCTCCTCCTCATTGCCTCGTTTCATCTCCTCCTCCAAGCAGGAGAGCTTCCCCTGCAGGATCTGTATTTGCTCACCCAGCAGCTCCTGTGGAAACAAGCAAGTGTCAGAAATCTGCGTGTTTCACCCACGTTCAGGACAGACAGTTGATCATCTTCCACATTACGGGGATTTTTAATTCCAGGAAGTTATGTAAAAAGTGACTGGTTGCAATTATTTTACAAAAACTCCTGTGCTCCCCCTACCTTCTCTGCTGTGGCGTCGTTGAGCTCGGCCTGGAGCTGCTCCGCTCTGGTCCGCCACTCCTCCTGAGCCGACGCCTGGGTCTCCGTCAGTCTTTGCACCTCGGCCTTGAAGGCAGCCAGCTCAGAGCACGTGGACCTCACCTGGGGAGAGGAGCCTTTAGGAGCCGGGGGGTGGAGCTTGAGATTCTATGTGCCTCCGGACGCCACTCACCTGGGAGGCAAGAACACCGTTCTCCTCGGACAGCTCGTCAACCTTGCGCTCCATCAGAGAGGTGGTGCTTTTCCAGTCTTTGCTCTCTTTCAAGATCTCGCTGAGGCGCATCTGTATCCTGCAAAGTGGAGAGTTGTCGGGTCACAATCAACTCAAGAGTTTATTACAAACTGTTGACGCGAGATTAAAAATAAGATGAAATCTGTTCATGTTTAGGAGGCTCGGAATGAATCGTTATTCATCTAAATCAGGGGTCGGGAACCTTTGTCTGAGAGAGCCACGAAAGCCACATATTTTAAAATATATTTCTGTGAGAGTCGTAGTATATTTTAACACTGAATACAACTGTGAATTTTCAAGTCAGACCAACCGTATTAAAGTACAATCAGACTCTTAATTTATTCTCTTTCATTTTGTTGTTCTACCGAAGTTGACTAATAATAAATAAAATAGTTCTTGCCATAAATGCGACTTCTGGTGCCTCATGGTTTTGCTGATGGCCAGTTGGTATGTGGTGAGGTTTCATTCATTCATCTGTGAATGGCTTTCCCTTCCTCACTATTGCTAAAGAAGCTGAATTCCAGTCACGGAGTTGCTGCTGACCAGCTTGCACTCTGCCTCGTAGCTCATGGTATGCTTTCTGCATGCTGTCCCCCACTGGATATTTCCAATCAAATGTGGCACAGCATGTCTCGAAGTGTCACTTAATTTTTGACCATCTCATCTCATCACACACACACACACACACACACACACACACACACACACACACACACACACACACACACACACACACACACACACACACACACACACACACACACACACACACACTTATTACTTATCATGTAAGGAAATGTCAGCTAAGACTTTTCTGCGAGCCAGATGCAGTCATCAAAAGAGCTACAGGTTCTCGACCCCTGATCTAAATCTTTAAGTGACGTCTTCAGGCAGCACCACGTTGCTGGTTCTTACACTTCGTTCTTGTTCTCCAGCTTGTCGAGTTCTTCCTTGGCGACCTGCTCCCGCTGCTCCTGCTCCTCACGCAGCTTGTCCAGGCGGTACTGCAGCTGGTTGATGTAGGACTCTGGGGGAAATTCGGACATTTTGGCTCACACATGCGGCAAAACGTCGACAAAACGTATACACCGGGTTCGAGGTGGATGCGGCGTACCCCTCTGGGTGATGACGGCAATCTTGGCAGCCAGCTCCTGTTCCAAACTGTCCCTGTACTCCCGCTCCTTCGTCACCTGCCGCTGCATCTTCCTCATCTGGAACCTGGGCGTGTTCATGATCTCCTGCAGAGGTGATTTGCTGCGGGGAGTTGAAAGTTTGTTTGCTTTTTTCCTGTCAGGCATGAAATCTGACCAGATTGCATGTTCATAATGATACAACCTAATAAAATATAATTACGGGGTCCCCTTAAGATACGAATCACTTTATATACAAAATTTTTGAGATAAGAAGCGCGATTCAAGCCAATTTTACCCTTTAATGTAATAATCATCATAATTTTTAATTGCAATGTTAAGTGAATTTTAATGTAATAATCAAGATAAGATTATTGTAATGTTAATCAAATTTTTATTGAATAACCATCAAAAGATAATTGTCATGTTTAGTTGATTTATAATTGTGGCTCATTTTCTAGGTTTGTAGCCTAGTAACCATTAACTGCCATCTGAATTGGAGGATGGATATTACAACACTAGAAGTTTGACAACAAGGATTTTTCTTTTGGATGTCCCTTGCATTATTAATATCGTTGTTTTTTTTTCAGGGTTTTCTATATTTATATCCTTATTTTTTGAGTTTTGAGAGGTAGGGACGAATTAATTTGTTTTCTGATCATTTAAATGTGGAAAATTCATTAAAGATAGGGGGAAGGGGAAAACAAAAAATAAAAAATAAAATCAAAAACAAAAAACCAACACACTCGTTTTTACTTATTTCACTTCTGGAACCACTGTACTTTCATTATCATTCCAAATAATTATCTATGCTTGTCTAAAGGTGAACAGACGAGGCTCTGGCCGTACCTGACAGAGGAAGAGGCCACTGTTTCCATGTCGAGGAATGTGATTTTCTGCCTGCGGCGGAGCACCGGGGACTCCTCGTCGGAGAGCGAGGAAAACGTCGAGAGGCTGGACGAGGTGGTGCGCGATTCCACGAACACGTCCGAAGGGACGGGCAGATCTGGAAATCGGGGGGGGGGGGGGGGATTTCTCTCGTTGGCGG